>JAHKKF010496534.1:0-13150 GCA_019740295.1 Labeo calbasu | reverse complement strand
TTTTATATATATATATATATATATATATATATATATATATATATATATATATATATATATTTTATGCATTTATTCATTCATTCCACTTTAAGAGCTAAAAAAAAAAATTGCCAAAAGTAAAAAGCTAAAATAGGCTATAAACTGAACAAAATTCTTAATCAGTATTTTTGTTTTGTTAAACTAATTTTCTCCATGAATTCAATTTATTTTTCTACCTCCATTGACATTTATTTTCTTCTTTTGTTTAAGTAAATATCTGCCAATTGAGCATGCTCTCTCTTTGAATTAAGCTTATTTTTCATTTTTTTTCTTTTTATATACATTTTTATTATTTTTATTTTAATTGTTAGTTTATATATTTATTCATTTATTTATCTATTTATTTATTTGTTTATTTTATTTATTTATTTATTTATTTTTGTGCCCTTTAAGAGCTAAAATACAATTGCCAAAAGTAAAAAGCTAAAAGTAGGCTAAAAACTGAAGAAAATATATTCCTAATCAGTATTTTTGTCTTGTTTTTCAGTAAAACATTTAAACTGATTTTCTCCTTAAATTAAATTTAGTTTTCTACCTCCAATGACATTTATTTTCTTCTTTTGTTTAAGTAAATATCTGCCAATTGAGTCAGAAACATAAAACTTGCTTTCTCTTTGAATTAAGTTTATTCTTCTTTTTTATTTATTTATTTATTTTAAGGTTTTTTTGTGCACTTTAAGAGCTGAAATACAATTGCCAAAAGTAAAAAGCTAAAAGTAGGCTATAAACTGAACACAATATATTCTTAATCAGTATTTTTGTCTTGTTTTTCAGTAAAACATTTAAACTCATTTTCTCCTTGAATTAAGATTTTTTTTTTTTACCTCCATTGACATTTATTTTCTTCTTTTGTTTAAGTAAATATCTTCCAATTTATTTTTTCATTTTCTCCTTGAATTAAACTTTTTTTGACATTTCACTGACATTTAGTTTCTTCTTTTAAGTAAATATCTGCCAAGAAAAATAAAACTTCTCCCTTTCATTCATTTATTTTATTTTGTAATTAATTTTTATTTACTTATTAATTTTATTTCTTTTTTGAACTTTAAGAACTGAAATACAATTGCCCAAATAAAAGCGTAGGCTATAAACGGAACAAAATATATTCTTAATCAGTATTTTTGTCTTGTTTTTCAGTAAAAAAAAGACTTTCTCCTTGAATTAAATACATTTTTGTACCCCCACTGACATATTTTTTCCTCTTTTGTTTAAGCGTAAATGGGCAAACTTGATATTTTAATAGCTTAATTTTGACTTGATCATTTTTTTTTTTTTTAGAAAACAACATCTTAAGCCATTTTGTTTTCAAAGTAAATATATCTTCAAAAAACACTAAGCACAAAATAAAATTTTTGCCATTTAAAAAAATAAATAAATAAAACACAATCACCAGAAGCAAAAAGTTAAATGTAGGCTATAACCTAATTACACCAGGGTTACATGACTTGAACATCTCCACCATTAAGCTTCCAACAAATCATTAATGTATTTGTATTCAAACATTTTTACTGAAGGTTTGTGTTAGAATAAAGTAGAATACAAAAATCTGGCAGCTGTGATTCGATGAGCCAGCTGTCAATCAAAGTGGACTGTCCCCACCCTTTGCCCTTATATGGCAACAGCACACAAAACAGAAAATAATTACATTCTAGCCCTGCAACTCCATTTCAGTCTCTCTTTGTGTTTTTTTTTTTCACTTCAGGATTGTGTGTGTGCTCAAGAGGAGCTGAAAGGTATCACCGCTGCAATGGGCACCGGACGGCCTTGGGAAATGTGGAAATTAAAGTCGAGGGGTGACGCAAGTGGTCAAGTGAATGGAGATTATGTGCCTCCATCAAACTGCAAATAAAACACACCCGCACACTTCTTCCTCCTCCTGTGACAAACTCTCATCTCGTCCCTGCGCATGAATAATTCACTCAGATACTCCAAAAGGAAGAGCTATTAAAATTACATGGGGACGGGGAGAAGCAGATAACATATTCCTACCTTTCCTTTCTTCTCCGTGTCCTGTAGCTCCGAGTTGCACGATTAAAGAAGTCTGTTTGAGTTTTCTTCACCCCTTCTACACATTAGCAAACGACATGATATCCAGCCGCAGTAAATATCGTCTCTCTGTGTATTGGAGAATGTTCTCATTACCATATTTCTGAGTGATGAGAAAGCAGGTCAAATATCCTCAAAGCTCCACACAAGAAAAACAAGATGTGTCCGAACACTTGTGAAAGGATCAATAGTGTTTAGTCACAGAAGCATGGTTTGCTAATCAGAGGCAGGTGGTGTTCACAAGAGTGGGATGTTTTCATTATTTGGTTGGTTAAAAGTGGCCAATGGACACACATGGGCTCAAAGACACAACACTCCCATTTCAATGTAATGGCGTCACATCTTTCACAATTTTACACTTAAAAGAAGTCATTCTCAGGAAATGGTACTATTAAAAAAAATAAATTGTGAGATGAAAAAAAAACAATATTTTTATTTTATGTGTTTGTTTTTTAATCATTTAACATCAAAAGGTTACTGCTTAACTGAGAAGAACTTGAGAATTATACTAATTTAAGACCCAAATTTAAACAATAAAAATAAATAAATAAATAAATATATATGTACAACTTAAAAAAAATTGCAATTTTAAAAATAAGGTCAAAGTGTTTTTTTTTTTAAATAAATAAATAAACGGTTTATTGTAAAATGCCTTTTGCATTACACATTAAATTAAATAGAAATGTGAATATAAGTTCAACTAGTGTTGATTTAATTGAAATAAATTCAAATAAAGAAAAAAGAATTAGATGGGAATAAATGTAAGAAAAATGTAGTTATTAATTTAATCAGAAAATGTGTAAAGCATTTTTAAAAAAGCATGAAATATAATAAAAGTATAGAATGTGATTTTAATTGCAATTCAAAAAATAAGGTCAATTGTTTTTTGTTTTTTTTTTAACATAAGGGCAATAAATGGGATATTAAAAATTAATTAATTAAAGTATAAAAACTGGTTTTAATTGTAATTTTAAAAATATAATCAAATTGTTTTTAATGTAAGAGCAATAAATGGGATATTAAAATGAATTAATTAATTAATAAACTAACTAATTATAAATAAATAAATAAATAAATAAATACATAGTTTATTGTAAAATGCCTTTTGCATTACACATTAAGTTAAATAAAAATGTGATTATAGGTTCAACTAGTGTTGATTTAACTTAACTAAAAAATAAAAAATATGTTTTGTTAATTAAAATAAAGCTAACAATAGATAAAAAACAAACTTTAAACACATAACTGAAAAATAAATATAAATGTTGTCTTGAAACAAATAAGTTGAAGTACTGAAATTACTAAAACTGATGTAAAAAATAACATTATAATAATAATAAAAAATTTAAAAAAATGAAATTCTGATGCAGAAACATTTGTTTTCTTTGCAGCGGCTTTGAAATGAAACAAAATTACAAAATTATAATGAAACCAAATTAATAAAAACTGAAAACATTAAAATAAAAGTTAAAAAAACTCATTTAAAAGAATATAAATATATATAAATAAAAGCTACTTATATTCACAAATATGACAGTAGTATATCCACCTTATTATTCAACAGGGAAGAAACCCTAAGGGTGAGACTTCCAGTTCATTAGTCCCAATAGGGAAATCACCAGAATAACAACAATATGCCGTACATTTGCACTACAAATTAACATAACACATTAAAATAATATGGTAAGACACACCAATTCGCAAAATCAAGCAGCAAAATCATCTGTTTTGTAGAGCTAAAAAAGACGGAAGTTGAGACTGGAAGTCACACCCAAAAAATTAACAAATGGCCGCGCCCACTTTAACGGTGCGTCACACCAGATGCGACTTGGACCGTCTATTCGCGCGTAGTTGAACGCTTGAACATTTTGAGTTTACTCGCTTCATTCGCACGTAAAATTCACTTCACAACAGACGCGAATGGGAGGGGCTTCTGCCAGGCGGCTCCAGTCTCGTTGCAAAATGGCTGACATGGATTTTGTTGAGAGGTTAGCTGCGCTTTATATGCTATGGAAGGCTAAAAAAAAGGCGTAGACTCGTGTCTAGGTCCATCAGATTAGTCCATTAATATGTCTATAGCTCAAACTGAGTAAAGAGCGTTTTTTACAACTTACCAGATTGTCCGACCTCCTCACTCCCTTTCTTCCAAGCAAGATCCTGTTTATTCCTGTTTCTATATAAGTACGAAGATGTATCGTACAGCTACGGGTGTCCACATACAGCGACGATCATTTTGTCCTGCTTCTACTTCTTCTTTTGATTTTATGGCGGGTTGCGAACCAACTTCGAAGGTGCATGCAGCCACCTAGTGTGATGTATTGCCAAAGTTCAGATTTTTCAACTGAACTTTTCAAACGCCCGAAACGCTCAATTCGCGCCTCGTCATTCGCGCCGTAGGATGTCTATCGCGTCTTTGCATTGACTTAACATGTAAATCATTCGCGCGTAACGCTTCATTCGCGTCTGGTTTGAACGCACCTTTACAGGAAAAATAAGGTGGATAAACATTACTAAAATAACACCGCTAAGTTCAGTATCCTCACATAACACATATTGTGACACAAACGGCACCATTTCCTGAGAATGCGCCGTAAACAATTCATAAAACAGAAGTACAAGTCACATTCATGAAATAAACACACAGACCGCACTTGAACTGTGAAATCAAGACATCTCGACTGACGAGCTCGACTCACCCATGTGACAGAGAGAAAGCTGTATAACTTTAGCCATGGCTTGTCATTGACGTCTATAGATCTGTAATGCGCATTGGCAGCGCCGGTGTACACTTCATGCTTTAATTAGACGCAGAAAGCCTCCCGAGGGACTCCAGCGCTGAATCTACAATAGCAAATCAGCTATTCACACATCTCCAAGGAGGTGGCCGCCTCGCTCCTCCGTGCTAATGTTTTTTCGGTGTCTTTTATCAATAATGTCACCGGCCTAATAAAGCGCGCGAAGCTTTCCCGTGAGGCGGCAAGGAGGGCCGCGTGAGTTCACGCGAGCGGTGACTGACACCTCCTCCCGCGCTGATCACAGAGAGAGACTGCACGGACTGTCAGGTCACATAAACGCCTGTCGCTGTCACCGACCGGCCCGAATGACGCTGACAGAGAGAAAGAGGAGGAAAGAGAATGAGCGGGAAGCACACATTAGCATTCAGGTGAGGCGAGACGAGGTTAAAACTGAAAAATAGCGCTGCGGTGATGACGCACATTTGGAAGTTCGTGTCACCCGGTTCCCTCCACAAAAACCCGGTAGGATTTTCCATTGGGTTTTAGATGATTGCAGAAAATAAGCTCTGGGAGCCACAAAGGATTATGATTCTAATATGTTTTTGTTCATCATGAAAATCTTCACACATGAGCTCAACTTTATGAACCTGAAATTTTATGAACTACACCAGGAGCCGGTTGCATATACTTAGCTTTTATGTGAAGACTTAAGAGCTAGTTTGACTAACTAGCCGTTAAAATAGTGATAATCACTCTTATTTTTAGGATTAAAATTAGACCAGTGGACATTTTTATGTAAGTTTATAAAAAATTATGACCAGTCTAGCAGAAAAAAAAAATTGATGACTAGATTTTTTAAGACTAGTTTATGGCACCAGCTCCTGGGTAGTTATAGTTAACAAAAATCTAAAACCGAAACTTTTCAAATCTCAAAATTTCATCACTTTAACAAAATAAGTAAATAAATAAATAAATCTTCTAGATGCAACATTTCTGTTTTAATGTAGTTTAATTTGCTATACTTACTAAAACAACTTAAACTTAGATTTAAAATTAGACCGATCTACATTTTATGTAACTGGTTTTAAAAAAAATTATGACCAGTCTTGCAGATTTTTTTTTTTTTAGATGACTTTATGGACTATAGTTTATGTAACTGGGTTATTATAGGCTAGCTAACAAAAATCTAAAACTGAAACTAAAATTAAAAACATTTTCATCACTTTAATAAAAATAAACATAATGTAAATAAAAAATAAATAAATTAATCTTTTAGATGCAAAATTTCTGCTTTCAAACTTGCCAAAAAACTGAAAATAACTAAAAAAAAGCTGAAATAAAAATTATAAAAACTAAACAAAAAGTAAAAACTACTAAAAATGACAAAAACACACAACAAAATTACTAAATCTTTAGTAAAATGGAGCTGGAAAACTATAAAAACAACAACTGATTCAAAATATTAATTTAAAAAAACTATAATATCTTAATAATACTCAAATAATACTACAAACTTTAAAAATTATTTGTCTAGTTTTTTAGTAAAATCTAAGCATTCTTAAATCAAGATACATTTACTTGAGAAGTAAAACGTTTTGTTTTCTGGAAAAATCATGACAATTAAATGACTTTATGCTTAAAAAAAATAACAAATATTTGCCAATGAAGTAAAATAAATAAATAAACGTCATTTTCCTTTAACCTTAATTACATATTTTTCCATCCTTGCATAAACTGACGAATTTGATCATTTAAATCAAATTTAGTTTAAATGAAATTTTTTTTGTGTGTGTGTTTTTTAATATCTTAAATCATTTTGATTGTCAAGCTAGGCTATAAATGAATCACACACGGCATGACTTCAGCGTCGCCATATTTAAAGCTTCAACAACTCTTTTCATCTTTATTAAAAACATTTTCAATGAAAGTTCAAGCTGAAACAGTTCGCAAAAGCAATTATAAACACAGCAAGTCTCTGAAAGCAACTAGTGTAGATGAGTTTACCTGTTTAATGTCCGTGACAACCTCTATTATTTCATTTAAACAACTGTTAGCGTCCGCCTTTTACAAAACAAGTAAAAGCTTATTGATGTATTTTATGTTGTAGAATAAAATGTGAAAATGTATTGAGCTTGTGTTCAGCACAGACTTTATTCCATTCGACTGGATGATGGAACTGCAAGTGTTAAAATGGTCCTTTCATGGTTTCGGCCTGCAAAAATAAGGCATCCCAGCAAAAATTTATAAGAAAAAAAGCAAGTCAAGATGAGGATCGCACACCACCCCAAATCTTCAACCCCACGACTCGATATGAGCGCTGCTGTAAATCGGCCGAAATCCCACAACAGCAAGAAAAGCAATTAAAAATTTACAGGAGAAAAAGTTCTAAGCCTGCTAAAGGATGTGCACGGATTTCAATCCCGCACGCCGTGATGTCTAGCCTGACCCATAAAGCAAAAATGAGAGCACGATCCAGCCTACTCCGTCTACAAATCGCCACTCTGTCAATGGGAGAGGTGTTGTTTACCAGCAGTCTCTTGAGGACATGAGGAAGAAGCTTCCTGCGCTTTCCATCACTGAGTCATTTTCAGCCAGGCACCAGATTTCACACTCATCTGCTTCGTCCCAATGGGCTTTACTGTGGGCAGCTAAGACGCTACGCTAGCAGTCACAACAGACTCCAGAGTGCTCCGTATCCACTGCTCCAAATGGACGTCCAAGTACAAACAATGCCGACTAATATAGGAGCACTTCAACTGAGAAATGCGTGTGTGTGTGTGCATGTATTTTATTCTTGGATCTACTGCTCAGTACTTGAATATCTGAATGTTTTTTTAGGGAATAGTTATATTTAGTCCACTCTGAGAAAGAAATGGAGAATTGTAAAAGCTACAAAGCAGAAAAGCTGCTTTTGTAAAAATTATTACAAAATATTTATTGAATTGAATCAGTATGTTGTGATTCTCGCTGTAAAAATAGAAAATGAATTCAAATTAGATTCAAACATGCAATCAGCCAATCACGGAATTAGAACAAATTAGATGGCATGATACTGACCAATCACGACACACCAAGAAAGAGACCACAAAATAGATTTATTTATGCAAAATAAAATATAAAATTCAAATTAAAAAAGTATTTTTTTTGCATACATTCCTGTTTAACACCTACTGTTTACAAAGTAAAATAAATATTTTTTTTTTACAAATCAAAATCTGTAAAAATAAATAAAAAATATTAAAATAAATATTTTTAAAATAGAATTATGTTTAACATATGAGTACAATAAATCAATTAAACACATACAAAATAAATAAGACAAAAAAAATATATATATATATATTTTTTTTTTTTTTTTATTTAATATACAAAAATGATACAAAAAAAACAACTAAAATATTTAAATACTATATATATATATATATATATATAAAATGTAATCATATGTGTCATGCATGGACATTTGGGAATGTCCTATTTTTGTTTTTCCAAATGATAAATAATGTGGTATAATGTGGTAATCCATAGTTTTACTTGTAAAAGCTTAAATTGACTGCATTTACATTATACATATATAATTTGTAGCAATAGCCAACAGTACATTGCATGGATCAAAATTATCAATTTTTCTTTTATGCCAAAAATCATTAGGATATTACATAAAGATCATGTTCCATGAAGATATTTTGTAAATTTCCTACCGTAAATACATCAAGAAATCATTTTTATCACTTGAAATAAAATAAAATAAACATTAACTGAAATAAAACAAAAATATTAAATAAATAAATAAAATAAAATAAAATCTTCTAGATCTTCTAGACCTAAAACTGAAATGAAAATTATAAATCCTATATAGACAGAAATTAAAAACTACTAAAAATGACAAAAACACACAACAAAATTACTAAAACTTTAACTCAAAAGGGGAAGGGGAAAATGATTAAAACAAAAACTGATTCAAAATATTAATAAAAAACTATGATAGTATCTCAATGATACTCAAATAACACCACAAACTGTATAAAGTCTTTTCTAAAAAGTACTTTGTCTTGTTTTTAGTCAAATCTAAGCATTCATAAATCGAGATACATTTACTTGAGAAGTAAAAAGTCTAGCTAATAAGTCTAGATGCAACATTTTTTTATTTTAATGTGCACCTACTAAAGCAACTAAACCTAAAACTGAAATACAAAATAATAAAAACTATATGGACAGAAAATATAAAACTACTAAAAATGACAAAAACACACAACAAAATTACTAAAACTTTAACTAAAACGGTTAAAAAAATACATATGAAAAATGAAAACTTATATTAAATTTTTTTTTATAAAAATTCAGTGATACTAAAAAAAACTCAATGAAACATAAATAACACCACAAACTGCAACAAATATTTTATTTAAAAAAAAAAAAAAAAAAAAAAAAAGATATTTCTTAGATATTTTGTAAATTTCCTACCATAAATATATCAAAATTAATTTTTGATTAGTAATATGCATTGCTAAGAATCTCGGCTAAACATTTGTCCTATCCTAACAAACCATACATCAATGGTTTATTCAGCTTTCAGATGATTTAAAAAACTGATCCTTATGACTGGTTTTGTGGTCCAGCGTCACAAATTACTTTTTTTTGCAATCAAATCTTGCAGTCCTGGAGAAACTTTTTGAACTCTTCATTATTCATTATGTCTTACTTTTACAAAGTATTACAGCTGCCAGATTGAAAAATACATAACAAGTTGTCCTCTAATGCACCTTTCTTATTTAATTCCATAGCCAAAAACAACATGTTGACTCTTGAAACTGTTGTTTTGCAATCATTTATTCTTCTGCCCTTTCCTAGAACAGAAATTTAGAGACTAAGCCTGAACTTTAGCTGAATAAACCTGCGTTATACCCCATATTTGTGTGTGCGGTTGTGTCTAATGAGATCTCTCCAGCTCGCTGTCGGTTTTGCGCTCGAGTCCATTATCGCACTCTTAATTCTCCTCATGGAGGAAATCAACGGGCGGAATCGTTAAGTGGCACCCGTGGCCTCTCGCCCACTCGTCCTCGCTCTCATCCTCACGAGGTTTCCACCCCAACGAAGCATCTGAGAGCCGACGCTCTTCAACCTGAACCCGTGTGCCGCAGGCTGCGTCTGAGAATGAAGTCCCTGAGGGCCCACAAGTACGTTTCTCTATAAGACCGACGCGGTATGGCATTAAATAATGCACAGCACACAGATAGAAATGTCAAATAATACACTCTTAAACATAAGGATTCAAATGGGTGTTGCCAAAAATGGTTCGTTTATGGCATCACTGCAAAAATTCCAATTTGGAACCTTCATTTTTTAGAATGTTGGATGTTAAAGGTTCTTCATGTAACCATTGATTCCAATAAAGAACTTTTATTTTTAAAAGTAAATAACCATTTTTGGTTCCTCAACGGTTTTTAGTAATTTTTTTTCTACAAAGAACTTATTGTGCATGCATGTCCCCATTCTTAAAAAAAAAAAAAAAAAAAAAAAACATTTTAATAATTTTTTACTACAAAGAACTTATTGTGCAAAGAAGTTTCCATGCATGTCCCCATTCTTAAAAAAAAAAACATTTTCTGTACTTTTTTACTAAAGAACCTATCAGTGAACAGTTCCTAAAAAAAAAAAAAACATTTTAGTAATTTTTTACTACGAAGAACTTATTGTGCGAAGAAGTTTCCATGCATGTTCCCATTCTGAAAAAAAAAAACATTTTTTGTACGTTTTTACTAAAGAACCTATCAGTGAACAGTTCCTAAAAAAAAAAAAAAAAAAATACAATTCTTAAAAATAAATGTAAAAAAAATTTAAAATTGTACATTTTTACTAAAGAACCTATCAGTGAACAGTTCCTAAAAAAAAAAAAAAAGTTGTAAAATAGTTGTATTTTTTTTTCCTACAAACAACTTATTGTGCAAAAGTTCCCATGCATGTTACAATTCTTTTCTCCAAAAAAAAGGAGAAATTTTTAATACAAAGAACTTATTGTGCAAAGAAGTGCATGTTCCAGTTCTTAAAAATAAATAAATAAATACATTTTGTACGTTTTTACTAAAGAACGTATTAGTGAACAGTTCCTAAAAAAGTTCCTAAAAAAAAAAATTTGTAATTTTTTACTACAATGAACTTATTGTGCAAAGAAGAGTTTCCATGCATGTCCCAGTTCTTTAAATAAATAAATAAATAAATAAATGTTTGGTAATTTTTTACTAAAGAACCTATCAGTGAACAGTTCCTAAAAAAAAAAAAAAAAAAACATTTTAGTAATTTTTTACTACAAAGAACTTATTGTGCAAAGAAGAGTTTCCATGCATGTCCCAGTTCTTTAAATAAATAAATAAATAAATAAATAAATGTTTGGTAATTTTTTACTAAAGAACCTATCAGTGAACAGTTCCTAAAAAAAAAAAAAAAAAACATTTTAGTAATTTTTTACTACAAAGAACTTATTGTGCAAAGAAGAGTTTCCATGCATGTCCCAGTTCTTAATCTTTTTTTTTTAAATGTAAAAAAAAAAAAAAAAACATTACGTTACAATTCTTAAAAATAAATACAAAAATTTTAAAAATTGTACATTTTTATTAAAGAACCTATCAGTGAACAGTTCCTAAAAAAAAATTACTATTTTTTTTAACTACAAACAACTTATTGTGCAAAATAGAGTTCCCATGCATGTTACAATTCTTTTCTCCAAAAAAAGGAGAATTTTTTTAATACAAAGAACTTACTGTGCAAAGAAGAGTTTCCATGCATGTTCCAGTTCTTAAAAATAAATAAATAAATACATTTTGTACGTTTTTACTAAAGAATGTATCAGTGAACAGTTCCTAAAAAAAAAAAAATTAGTAATTTTTTACTACAATGAACTTATTGTGCAAAGAAGAGTTTCCATGCATGTTCCAGTTCTTAAAAAAAAAAAAAAAAAAGTTTTTAGTTTTTACTAAAGAGCCTATTGTGCAAAGAAGAGTTTCAATGCATGTTACGGTTCTTAAAAGAAAAACATTTTAAGTAATTTTTACTAAAGAACCTATCAATGAACAGTTCTTAAAAAAAAAGAAAGCTTTTTTTTTTTTACTACAAAGTAAAACTTACTGTGCTAAGAAGAGTTTTCACGCATGTTAAAGGTTCTTCGTGTAACCATCGATTCCAATAAAGCACCTTTATTTTTAAGAATAAAGAACCATGTTTGGTTCCTAGAGATTTTTAATTATCAGAAGAACCTTTTGTGCAATGAAAAGGTTCCATGGATGTCAAATGTTCTTCATGGAACCACAGATGCCAATAAAGAGCCTTCAATATTTATAAATAAAGAGAAAAATAAAGCTGAATTTTACTGGATTATTCAAAAACAGGCATTACCACATGCTCATAAACACACTTTCTAATTTAATTTCCAGCACTATATATAGTGTAAAACACATGCATTCGGCCGTGCACAGATGGTTCGAGCCAAGAAGATGCAATTTAATAGATTTAGGAAGGTGCAAAGGTTTATTGGCCTCATGCGTCGATGCCAATGATTTTCAGCATGCAAGAAAACCCATCTGCTGAAATTAACTTAAGAGCGCTGGTTCAATAAGAGGAGAAAAAACTTTATGAAAATGCCAACTTCATTACCCAATCCATTACAGCGCAGTGCCAGGCGAGTGATTTATGCCGTGGCGCGTTTCGTGGTCCAAATAAGCCGCGGAAGAGCGCGGTTGATTCTGACCTTTGCATAAACACGCAGAGACTAACGATAACGGTCTCGCTGACTCAACCCAACATAATGTGCATCTGTTGGTTAATTACATTTTAATCTAATTGTTGTCTTTCTAGAGTAATGAAGCACAAAATCGATTCATAATTCACGGGCTGTTCTCGCCGAAATGCGGCGCATTAGTCTTTCTCTTTAACTTCAAACTGAGATGCAGAGCGAATTTATAAAAAACATTTACACTCGCCAATTTAGCTCTCAGCATGACTCTGACGTGATTTTACCTTTGTTCTCTTACATCTGTGCAAAGCCTCAAGTAAAAGCCGCCGTGGCTGAATGGACAGGGCGACATGTTGCTACTGGATAAACAAGTAATCTCAATGCCTGTGGCTTGTAATTGAATCAAGCTTTCAGAAGCACAAAGGTTGGTGTGTTTCAACACAATTATGACTGACGCTCTATTGATCCAGCCGTATTTTGCACATCGCCGTCAAAAACCATCCAGAGCCCTTTTACTCACAACGCTGAAATGAGTCTCGCTAAAAGCCGGTCATAAAAGTCATCTATTTCTCATGATAGAGTCCTAGTAGTGTGCTATTTGCAA
>JAHKKF010496533.1:0-10056 GCA_019740295.1 Labeo calbasu | reverse complement strand
CCATCTTTTCACACTGAGGACTGAGGGATTCAACTATTACAGAAGGTTCAAACGCTCACTGATGCTCCAGAAAGAAACACAATGCATTAAGAGCCAGGGGGTGAAAACTTTCTGAATTTGAAGATCAGGGTAAATGTAACTTATTTTGTATTCTGGGAAACATGTGACTATCTTCCGTAGTCTCTGAAGTGCAGTACTAAATGAAAAAAATATGATATTTAGGCAAGATAAGAAAAATGTACACATCTCCATTCTGTTCAAAAGTTTTCACCCCCTGGCTCTTAATGTATCGTTTTTTCTTCTGGAGCATCAGTGAGTGTTTGAACCTTCTGTAATAGTTGCATACGAGTCCCTCAGTTGTTCTCAGTGTGAAAAGATGGATCTCAAAATTATACAGTCATTGTTGGAAAGGGTTCAAATACACAAAAATCCTGGAAAACCAAAGAACTTGTTGGTCCAGAAGTATTTTTCTGAAAAACAGCGGGCAGTTTAACAGTTCAGGACAAACAAGTGACTCATGAACAACGATCGTTACACACACAAAAAAAAACAAAACAAAAAAAAAAAACAGCTGTGGATCATTCAGGTAACAACACAGTATTAAGAATCAAGTGTAATGTAAACTTTTGAATGTGGTAATTTTTATAAATTTAACTATTATTTTCTCTTATGGACTATATGTGAATGTCTTTTATGTAAAATATCTTGTTCAGGTCAGTACTAAATAAACAATAACATGCATCTTGTATGATCCCTCTTATTTTGGTGATTTGGTGATTTAATGATTCTGAGAGGGGGATGCAAACTTTTGACTTCAACTGTATTTTTTCCATACAAAGCTGCAAATTAAACTTAAAAGACTAATTGCTTCAACAAAACCAAATATCATTAATTAATAATAAGAGCTCAACGTAGATCTGTGTTTAAAGGTTTATAAGTTAAAATCTATTTCCTTAAAGAGGTAATAAATGGAGTTTTTACTGCACGCTTTTCCTGGGAAATTATATCAATAATAAAAATGCTAGGTGCTGTAACCAGGGTAGCCACTGTGGCTCTTTTTTCCTACATAACAAATGACTTGCACCTCAGTGCACACAGAGGAAAAGCAATAATAAACACAATCATGTTATCTTGCGTTCGAAGGCAGATGCCTGATGTTTGGAAACAGTTCATCAAGGTAATTATACCAAATTATTTCGATGACAGACTTTGGCTCAGGCACTTCGGAATGACTAAAACAGTATTTCAGATTGTGGATTGTGTGCAGTGTGATTGGTTCACTAATTAGCACAGTTATGCAATCATATGATTTGTTGAGGCAAATCGTGAGTTTTTTTTTGAGTTGAGGAATGTATTTAATAAATTATAGTTTAAGCACATCTTATTAGTTTAAAAATGCATGCACCTCACACACTCATTTTTGTGTGCATTTTAAGTTTTTATGCACATATTAGTGTTTCAAGCCAATATTTTTGAATGCAGTAACATAAAATTCAATGCATAATAAAACAAGTAGATGAAAAGTGGAAAATGATGAAGTAAGGTGCATCACCTAACTCTTAAAATGTCTCTGATCTTCCTCCCAAATTGTTCACACACAGCCTGAGCTATAATAGCTCAGAAATACAAAGAGAAGATTTCAGAGTCGTGTCTAAAAGCTAAGGTAACTGGATCTATAAAATTATTTACTGCTTTCAAGCACTGCCAGATGCTATTTTTATTCTTTCAGCCATGCGCTGAGTGATAAGCTTTGTGAGATCTCAAATGTAGCAAAGGATATGCTACTTTCAAAAACTGACTAAATGAAACCATTTCAATAGACAATCTGAGTACAGTGAAGATAAGGTGACTAACCACATGCAATAAAATTCATATTGCGTGTTCAGAAATCTTGAAAATTTGAACCAGTGACATTTTAATCATTTTCATATTCAATCCAAAATGCATGTGGTAGATAACAGACTGCATTTTGAATTGAAAAAATTATGCAAGCATGCTGTTTTGATGTGAGGTGAATTAATGTTTCTTTCTGTGCACGTAAGCCCTGAGAGATTACCAAAAACCACATTAACATATATACACCCTAGTGAAAAATAAATATACTTAATTGTATTTAAAATACATATAGATTGACATGTCTATACTAATTGAAAATACACTCTAAATGTAGTTATTTCATGCTTTCATCAAGCACAAACTTAGTGCACTGCAAATTGATTTGTAAAATAGTACACTTTTTACAAATGCATTAGGGGTAGGATGAAATATATATATTTAAGAAAGTGCACTGGCTAAGTTTTTAATTCCATCTACAACATGTTTCCTGAACACAAAAAATACTGACCTACACACACCTATATAAACTAACTGAATGAAACCTTTGAAAGAGGATGCCCACTTAATAACCCAAATGACATGTCCATGCTCACTCAGTCACGGGAAGCGATGAATGAAGCAACTAATCTTATGATCCTGTTGATGTATGAAGGCCACGTGAATGTATGTATGTTAGGATTGTTTGTACTGTATGTTGTCATATAAAAAAACAACAACAAAAAACTTCTGTTTGCTTATAGTAGTACACGTAACAGTATAGAAAGACCATAAAGTGACCGCAGTTTAACACGGCACATGTCTGTTTTGGTAGCGCAACTGATAAAGTGAGTGTGGCAGCGACAATGGTGTTTCCTACGTTCGATGTTTAAATGTCTATGCCGAGTGTCTCACTGATGTTCTCTGGATAATTGAGTTGGCTAGTATGCTGGTTGTGTTAGTAACAGGCAATTTCTTAAGCTGTTGTTTTGTATTACATTAGAAGCACACAATAATGGTGCCATTAGCACACTTCAAGTGTTCTTTGAATGCCATTGCAATGTGTTTTAAAGTCACTAAAAGTAAAGGATAGTAGAACTTACAGTTGTTATTAGTATAATATTAATGTTCAACACTCTTACAGTGTAATTAAATTGCAATTGTTATGTCACCAGAATGCATCTGAACTTTATGCTGAGTGAATTCTGCACTTCAAAACTTAAATACAAGAGTATTTAAGAATAAATTATACTTATGTATACTATTTTTTCACGAGGGCAAAGAAACAGGATAACCAGATAAGAAGCCATTTTCAACTAAATCTGTATACATTTTAAAGGATTTGCTGAAAATGTACTCACCCTTAGGCAATCCAAGATGTCATGAGGTTGTTTCTTGATGAGAACAGATTACATTACTTGCTCTCCAGTGGATACTCTGCAGTGAATGGGTGCCGTCAGAATGAGAGTCCAAACAGCTGATAAAAACTTCCCAATAATCCACATCCTTCCTTTACATGGAAATTTTACATCACGGTTTGGTCAGTTACTCAGAGGCGCAGCCATATTGGAGATACTCAGATGTAAAAAAACAGCATGGATTGCACGGTTAATGCTATTGAATATGTTGTTCTGCTAATTGATGCTGTCTAAATCATGGAAAAAACATGTGGAAGCTGCTAAATCATATAGAGAAGAACTCAGTAAGCGGGAAAGGGCGCAATATTTTGAAAAACTAAAGTTAACAGGTGGTAAAGATATGTACAAGCAGTATTAATTAAGATATTAGCCTAATATTTCACCTACCTGACTGGAAATGATAAGAACAAACAAACACAAATGCTGTCAAGATTCTTGCCCTGGAAATCCTGTTTTGTCAGTCTATATTACTCCAAATGTTTTTCCAAATGATTAGTATAGCCCAAAACATGATAACAATTCACCATTTTCAGCAGCAATACTTAGCAAAATACGCAAGTTTCGTTCGGTTCAGGGGCATTGTTTACGTTCAGTGCCGCCAATATGGCCGATTGATGATACGCTGTGAAAACACTGTTTAATCCAACACTGAAAATCTGATGTCAAATCCTCCGGATAAGATTCTGTAACAAAAGTCTAACAAACAACATGGAAAGGCCTGGCAGCCTGATGGCACAGTGCCATTTTACAGCAAAGCTGAATTCAAGGATGACTGGAGCTCTTTGAAGCACAGTTGATTCCAGTTGGTGAGGCAACGGGAGTCCTCTTAATTAGGCTGTTAATCAGCAGTTTTGCATGAGAGAAATTAAAGCTTTTCAGCATAAAAGACTCACCCACTGGATCCCAGCAAGCATAGAGGAGAAAACACGACTGAAGGAGGAACACAGCATATACCCTGCTATCATGACATATTCACTGACAGAAAAAAACAAAAAAACAAGAGAGAGCTCCATTCTGTGTGATTATCATAATAACATGAACAATTAACAAATTTATATTAATAAACAGAGGATTTTCCATGGTAGTTGATATTACAGATAGGTTAAACAAGCTTCAAAGCAACACATTTTTGCCACCTACTGGATTGGAGTCTATAGATGACACCAAAGACTGTAGATACACAAAGGTGGTTCACTCCTGTTACTTATTAATGGGAGAAACTGCAACGCGCAATACAGCGAATAGTCCCACCTCTTGAATAAAACAGCCAATCGCTGATTGGTAAAGTTATTGTGTCACTCCAACTGCTGTTTGAAACTCCAGCACAAGCGCATTGGCTGGTCTAGTCTAAAAAACAAGCTTTTTTACTCCTATTTGAGCATTAAAAAACATTTCTGGGGTAGTTCATTTCAGATTTGAAATATGTAATTTAATTGTGAGTTCAGCAGGCAGTTTGGGGATTTCAGGATTCCACCATTCGTTTAGACAGGACTTGGTCTTGGATGCCTAAAATAGCTGCCAAGAGGCACAGAGAGTGAGCAAACTTTACTTTAAAGGGACTGTGATGACACACAGAAGAAAAGCTGAGGCTGTCACGATTTTAGGGTATGTTTACAAAACAACAATGTGCTAAAAATCTAAAAGTTATTCCTTTGTGCTTTTCATGTACAGACAACAACACTGTCAAAATGAACCCCCTTCATGTGGATCTGAGAAAACAACTTTAAACACTGTATTATGCATGTCAGACCAGTAGTTGGCAATGTCACTTTGTAAAGAAATAATACGCATAATATGCATATGGATGACAACAGTGTTTTCACGAATGCAAGTTTTTATAGTATTACACAAAGACAATGTTTATTTTATTTTATTTTTTGGTAAAAACTTGACTTTGAAACTTGTTTTCAAAAGTTTTCACACACCCTAAATCAGGTTTTTGTGTAAATGAACGGACAAAATACACAAAAAGTTTACTATTTTTAATTGAAAATGGACATTTTCACCAAATCTGATCGGAATGACATGAGAAAGAATAAATGAAGAGATCGTTTTTAATTTTGGATTGACTATTATGTTAAAGGTTCCTAAAAAAAAAAAAAAAAAAAAAGAAAAAGGTTTATTAAATGGAAACCAAAAAACCAATCAGCTGACAAACACTTCAATAATTTTACAGTTAGATATTTCTAAATAAAATAAAAATATACTTTTTAAAATAAGTTTGCTAGCTATCTAACAGTTATCTACAATGTTACACGTCTTCCTGTATTTAAAAATCACTCTCATCCACTGAGATAAGAGTTAAGTATTTGATTAAGTATTTGAGAGAGCTTTGTAATAATGCAAAACAATCTACCAAATGTACAAATGCAGTTATTTGTGCGATTCAATTTGGTAACGCTGCAGGCACAGTAATTTTTCCCCTTACCTTTAAGCAAAAAACAAATATTCATCAAGATTAATAATAGAACTAAATGGCTTGTTAAAAGCATTTGTGGTCTAGGGATTCAAAAAGTCCCTTTGGCGGTGAGAAATATGATTAGCTTGTTGGTTGCGTTAAGTTTTAAATGGAACAATAATTGGATTTGCGTGTTTGCCTCTGATGGTGCGTACCCACTGAATTCAGTCCAAATGGATTTCTGCTGTAAAGGTATGCTGGAACTCATCTTGGTCACATAAGAGAACTTAAATTGATGAAATATGCAAAACTTTCCTTTGTCCTTGGGACGGCTCCCTAAGGCATGACAGGAAACTCATTAAGTTAAATCTCCAGGAAAAGCATTACATAACCATATAGAGGCAGGATTATGGCTCTGAAGTCAATGCCAAACACTTACAAAACAGTGATGTTATCAGACAGCAATAGCATGGCATTTTGATAAATATCTTAGTACTGAATTTTCATGTGTCATGATATTTATGTAAAAAATGTAAGCTGGTTTTAAGCTTTAAAGAGCCCTCCAAAAAACAGATTACTGGCAAAACATGAACTTTAATATAGCAGAACATTTATTATTTATGATTACAAAATGAACAGGGCCATGCTTATCAGCAAAACCATACTATCAGGCAATATGTACCTTTTGCTGTTTTGCTTGTAAATTTTACACCTCTGTAAAAGTAAGAATGTATAAATAATAATACTTTTATTCAGCAAGGACATTCAGTTGATTCAAAAAGTGACAGACATTTATACAACATTGAACCATTATCAATACTAATCACCAATAATGACTAATTTTAACTGAGCAGCAAATCAGTCACACTGAAGAATGGAGTAATGGTGCTGAAATGAACCTTTGCATCACATGAATAAATCACATTTTAAAATAATACCTTTTTTTACAGTAGTTTTAAACAAATGAATGCAGCCTTGGTGAACATAAGATACTTCTTTCAAAAACATTTTCTCTCTCTCTCTCTCTCTCTCTCTCTCTCTCTTTGAAAGTTTGTAAACCCTTTAGAATTTTCTACATTTTTGCATAAATATATCACAAAACATCATCAGATTTTCAGTCCTGAAGTCCTGAAAGCTGACAAAAAGAAACCAATCAAACAAATGAGACCAAAAATATACTTAGTAATTTATTTATGGAGAAACATGATCCAGTGTTAAATATTTGCGAGTTGCAAAAGTATGTGAATCTTTGCTTTCTGTATCTGGTGTGACCCTTTTTTGAAGCAATAACCGCAGGTAACATATTTACAGTCATGCACAACAGCTTGTAGGAATTATAGCCCACTCTTCAGTACAGAAACAGCTGAACCCTGTGATATTAGTGAGTGTCCTCCTATGAGCTGTTTGCTTCATGTCCTTCCACAACATTTTAATGGGATTAAGGTCTGGACTTTGTCTCAGGCATTCCAAATCATTAACCTTGTTCTTTAACGGAGAAGTCCACTTCCAGAACAACAATTCACAAATAATTTACTCACCCTCTTGTCATCCAAGATGTTCATGTCTTTCTGTCTTCAGTTGTAAAGAAATTATGGTTTTTGAGGAAAGCATTTCAGTATTTTTCTTTATATAATGGACTTCAATGGTGCCCTGATTTTGAACTTCCAAAATGTAGTTTAAATGCAGCTTCAAAGGGCTGTCATTTTTTTGTGTATACTTTCTGTCATTTTTTGTGTATACTTTCTGTCATTTATGTATACTTTTTAAGCACAAAAGCTTGTGTTGCACAGGTTCTGGGATGCGCGTTCACGACGCTACGTACTATTGAATCATGTCGAAAGGTCACGCCGAACGTAGGAGGAAGTACAGACCCAGTGTTTACAAAGCGAACACGCAAAGACTAAGGAAGTGCAAGTAAGTCAAACTCTGTTTACAAACAAAAAGGTACAACGATGTCGGACGATTCTGAAGTTGTAGGAGAAAATAACATGGAGTTTTTCACCATACTCTACCTTTTTTAGCCGGAGTACACAGATGATGAACTTAGACATGATTCGTAGTAGGGATGAGAAGTTCGGATCATTTTACAGACTCGGACCTTTGAGTCTCGTTCAGCAAAATGAACAAATCTTTTTCGAGTCATTTAGTTCTTTTTAACAAAATATAATTAAAATGCTACGAGTTACTTCCCTAACACATCTACTGCTTACACAAACGTTGATTACACTACAAACAAGACAAAACTATAATGCTATAAGAAACAGAAAAGATTAATTTATTGTTTACCTGGGTCTTTAGTCTGTAATTAGCTCACCTCACCTCACCTCTTATCTGACAATTTTTCTGGTTTAAGTCGTTCGTTCATCACGTGACAGCCCCATAAGCTCAGACAATGCAGTGTGAGCCGGAAAAATAATTGATTAGTTCATCTCTCGATTCTTCAGGTTCGAGTTGTTCAGTCATCACGTGACAGCCCCATACGCCTTGAAAAACCCGACTCGAAACAGGTGAACTAATTTTAGCACAGAACCTAATAGGATGTTGTGAATGCGCGACTGAACGAATCACTCCCCTAGATGACTCATTCTTCCAGAGTCACATTAAAGATTCGTTCAAAAAGAACGAATCGTTCAAGAACGACCCATCACTAATTTGTAGCATTGCGAACGTGCATCCCAGAGCCTGTGCTAGTATAAAAAGTATACAAATTTTGGTCTCATCCATCCACAAAACATTTCTCCAATAGCCCTCTGACTTGTCCACATGATCTTTAGCAAACTGCAGACCGACAGCAGTGATTTTTTTTTTTTTTTTTGGAGAGTTGTGGCTTTCTCCTTGCAACTCTGCCATTCATACCATGGTTGTTCAGTGTTCTCCTGATGACAGAATATTAACCAATGTAAGAAAGGCCTTTATGTGCTTAAAAGTTATCCTGAGGTCCTTTGCAACGTTGCAGACTATTAAAAGTCTTGCTTTGGAGTGACCATTCATAGGGACGGTAATAGTGGTCTTGAATTTCCTCCATTTGTAAACAATCTGTCTGACTGTGGATTTGTGGAGTCCAAACTCTTTAGAGAAACTTTTCTAGCCGGATGAGCAACAACAATTCTTTTCCTGAGGTTCTCAGAGATCTGCTTCATTCATGCCGTGATTCACTTCCACAAACATGATCAGACTTTAATAGATTCCTGTTCTTTAATTAAAACAGGGCATACACTGGCACCTGATAGTCATCCTATTGATGACTGACAACACATCTGAACAAATAGACTCTAATTTCACCTTAAAATTAACTACTAATCAGAGATTCAGATACATTTGCAACTCACAAATATTTAACACTGGACTATTTTTCTCAATAAATAAATGACACTGTATATTTTCATCATTCATTTGACTGATAATGTGTTGTTTAAGACTGTTTAACAAACAAACAAACAAAGCATATAATATGATACATTGCGTACTCTGGGTAATAGAGTCCATGATAAACTATATGTACATGAATCTTGACATTCTGTTCAAAATACTTCTTAGTCTTCATAGCATCTAATACTCAAAGCAAAGACAAACTGCCTCTGCTCTAATTTCTGAACAAACAGTGTGTTTGTGGTGTGTTTGAGGGTGATCCAGTCTGTCTGTGTGTGTCAGTGCATTGAGACTTGTCCTTGGGGCTTGTGGTTGAGAAGCAAAATCATTTCAGTCTAATATAAAACAGCTCAAGTGTCGACAGAAGAAGTGGAATCTAGGTTGTAAAGATTTTCAGGCACAAGTACAGAACTCTTTCATATTGTCTTTCACACAAACACATACAGTCAAGCGGTCTAGCCATCATTTGATTCTGCTGAATTTACATATGTGACATTACAATCAAGCATAATAATTACACACAGACCCTCTGCTCAATCACTGACTGACTCTTCTGTCTGAAGGTCACCGATGACTCATGAGCCGTTCATATCTGGAAGGATGGAGGGGGTCTCATTGATTAAAGGCTTGATAATAGTTATGGGGAAAGCACACACACCAGCCAGAGCTTCTCATTGATTACAACTAATGAGATTCAATTAAATTTTAATTTCAGACCAGATTAGCATCAGATGCTAAAGAGCTAAATAAATGTTTGTTGTCATGACCTTTCTGCAGCTTAAATCTATCCTGCAATTTGATTAAGTTTATTATGCATATTATATGTTGCCCAACAGCAGTTGTATATAAAGTGTGTTGTTTACCACCAACAAACAACCAAATGGACTACTTGCACTGAGCCTCGTGACGCACTTCCGTTTCGAAATGTTACGGCTCAGTTATTTCTGGTTATGTACATTAATCATCTAGTTGACTTAAACACCTAGTAAAATGAGAGTTCGCAAGATGATTTCTAAATCCGGAAATTTTCAGAGACAGGAGAACACATTCTGATGATTA
>JAHKKF010496527.1:0-42168 GCA_019740295.1 Labeo calbasu | reverse complement strand
ACATGATTTGGTTAAAATTTCTCAATGGTAGTGTAAAAAACACTAAATCAGCTCTGCAAAAATCATCCTGCTCTGGTCGATGTTGCTTTAAATGTTAATGAGCACTGATCACCCCGCCCTTCTCTTCTCCCTGTGGAGCGATTAGCCACGAAACTTGCACGTTAAAAAAAATTGCATAAATTCATAAAAAAACCCTTATACTCACTTCTGCTGTAAGTGAAGCTGGATCACGAATGATTCGCGCAAACATAAATGCATTTGTTTAGATCGGGAGGCGCATTCCCTTCACAAACAAACCTAATCCACTGCATCTCAGATGTCAGGAGTACTGCTCATTCAAGGTGGGTCTAAGGTAAAACGGCCATGTCAATCAACTAGAGAGTCATTAAATGGTGTATAAATGAGAAATGGACTGTACTCGCAACAATTTTCTGTACAAAACATTTTAATTATAAATGGTGCAGGTTAATCGCAATGGATTTTACCAAATTTCTTGCACTCATTGACTCCCACCTCTGCAGATACACTATTAGCGATGTGTTGTTTGGTAATGCAAAAATTTAAAACTAGACAGCAGAACACCAGTACAGCCAAAAAAAAAAAGCAAACATAAAAGATGAAGCCTAAAGCAAGAAGTCAGCCAAAACAAAAAAACGAGTGTAAACATCAACACACACCGTAGACAAAGTGACAAGATTTGATGATGAAGAAAATACTGTGGGTGATGTCCAAGTTTAAGCTTTTTTGATGGACTCAAACACAAACTGTCACATGTAGACAGCCACTAGCATCAGCTGGACTGGCAAACTGACACCATTTATATGCAACAAATCTGTCCCACCAATTTGTCTGTATGTGCACCCTACAGTGAGCTTGTGTGCGTGAGCGTATGTATCTGCGGGCGCCATAAAACACCCATCTGTCAAGGTTGATGGATTCTGGGGCCTCTGGGGATTGTAGGATGTTTGAGAGAAAGCGAGAGAAACAGAGGTGACATGACATACTACAAAAAAACATGACGGACGGAGTGGTTATGATTAATGACTGCCCATAGTATTCAGATTACAATACGCTCCATGTATGCACGCACAGCCACTGGAAAACAATAACGGTGCACGGATCAGTACACAACTATTTCCACACAAAGACAATCCGAAGATGCCAAAATCAAAAAAAAAAAATCAGGCCTGACACACTAGTTCTTTATTTATTTTGTAAAATAAACCAGATCAGGAAATAAAATGACGCCAGGCCTCCGCGGCTAACCGCAAATCTTTCTAGGAAGAGAAATAAAGTGTAAATGCTCACCACGGCTGATGAACCTTTGGTGTTGTGAACAAACTCGGGGCTCAATCTATTCTTATACATGTCATCTGGAACCAAGCTGCCAGAAACTTTGAGCTGTTTTCTCACACAATTGTATTTCGAGAAGGTGTGGGTTTGTGGAGACACCTCAAACTGAAAGGCAGTGGGAGGTATAGGACCAGGAGAGAGCTGTTGGCTGTTGTTTGGCTCCATAGGGAGCTCTAGAGGGGTTCAGGGTTAGATGAGGTTCTGTTCTGATGGGGTTTGTTGCAGTTAGAGTTACAGGGAACAAGAATGCTGCCTCAAAGAGAACATGATGTCCTGGTTGAACCACTGATGTCATTTTAACAATGTTCTTACTACCTTTCTGGGCCTTTAGCATGGTACTTCCGTTGCTGGCTATGCAGGGTTAGAAAGCTCTCGGATTTCATCAGAAATATGTTAATTTAAGTTCCGAAGATGAATGAAGGTCTTACGACAATGACAGAGTTTTATTTTTGGATGAATCATACTTGTAATACATGATGTCAGGGAATAATAAAATGCTATTATAAGTGTAAGATATGGCTTAGTTTAAACTATATA
The DNA here is from genome assembly GCA_019740295.1 of Labeo calbasu. NCBI lineage: Eukaryota > Metazoa > Chordata > Actinopteri > Cypriniformes > Cyprinidae > Labeo > Labeo calbasu. The sequence continues at coordinate 40,278 of JAHKKF010496527.1, read as the reverse complement.
CATGTGAAAGACAAAGCATAGCATTAGTCGCCTTATAGGAAGTAGAGGGGAATACAACCCCACCCAGAGAGATCATTATAACTGAAAGAGTTTCCACAAGGACATTCAACACAACACTTCACAGCCGAAGAGCTCAAAACACATGAAAAGACCATAAGATACTGACTAAAGGGGGAGAGATAAAGCGAAAGCAAGGCATGAAGAGAAAGAGGACTCCCTGAGGGAGAGAGGAGGAGGCTGGTGAGGAGAGGAGTAAAGCATAAAAGCAATCTTACACACCTCCTGCCTGTGAAACGCTGCGGTTGTCGTCTGTGGCATTATATAACAAACCACTACAGAGGAAAGCAAAACATCATATCGCTATCTACATCGATGTAACACTCTCAGGTCACTGTGCTTGGTATGATGAAAGCGTTTAGAAAGTTAGACATGACTGATTTTATGCTTGAAAATAAAAAGTGAACGCAAACTTCTTTTCACTAGTTTTTCCACACTAGTTCTGGTACTTTGGAACAGCATACAAATTGGTGTCCAATAACTTTTTTATTAAACAAATTAAAAGCACAAAAAGATACAGCTGAAGTCAAAAGTTTACATTCACCTTGCAGAATCTGCAAAATGTTAATTATTTTACCAAAATAAATGTTATTTTTAATTTAGTACTACATTTCACATAAAAGACATTTATATACTGTGTAGTCCACAAGAATAAATAATGTTAAATTTATACAAATGACTCCATTCAAAAGTTTACACACACTGAACAGTTAAACAAACCGCCGTTCTTCAGAAAAGTCCCTCAGGTCCCATAGATTCTTTGGTTTTTCAGCATTTTTGTGTAGTTGAGCCCTTTCCAACAATGACTGTATAATTTTGAGATCCATCTTTTCACACCGAGGACAACAGAGGGACTCATATGCAACTATTACAGAAGGTTCAAACGCTCACTGATGCTTCAGAAGGAAACACGATACATTAAGAGCCGGGGGGTAAAAACTTTTTGAAATTGAAGATCTGGGTAAATTTCACTTATTTTGTCTTCTACAGTCATTGTTGGAAAGGGTTTAAATACACAAAAATGCTGCAAAACCAAAGAATCTGTGGGATCTGAATGATTTTTCTGAATAACAGCGGATAGTTTAACTGTCAAGTGTATGTAAACTTTTGTACAGGGTCATTAATTAATTCAGCTATTATTTTCTCCTGTGGTCTGTGTGTAAATGTCTTTTACATGAAATATCTTATTCAGGTCAGTACTAAATAAAAAAAAAAAAATAACACGCATTTTGTATGATCCCTCTTACTTTGTTAAAATAATTAAGATTTTGAAGATTCTGCAAGGTGTATGTAAACTTTTGACTTCGACTGTAGATAACTGTTAATCAATTTAAGCAACATGTCTTTTCAATCAAGCTCCCTAAAGCTTTATTTGACAGGATATGTGAGTGTTTGTATTTCATTTGTCACATAGTGACAGATATTGATTAGTTTTCCATAAGAAGAGCCAGCTGATTCATTCTCTACAAAAGGGGAACAGCACTTAAAAGCTCTTTAATGGATAATAACAGACGAAACCCCTAGAGGTCAAAGATCAACTCCCAGTGGTCCCCAGCCAAGCATATATGCTGAAATACAAGGCCTGAGTGATATTAATGGATCACACCAGCTTCCGACTCAATCAGGATGATCCTAGGCTTTGAGTAACACCACATCTTAACCAGGCAGGACACGTGTCAAAGAGAGTTCACAGTGACAGCAACAAATTCATTCACTGAGCTGTGATGCAAAGCTTATTCTAAATGGCTCATTTTGTCGATTTGAACAGTACTGCAGTTTCACTGTGGGCAGAAATATGACTTAATGCTAGAAATTTGGTGAGGAATGTAGATGAACAATAACACATACAGTATTTTAACCACTTCATTAGCAGACTTCAGCTTATTTCTCCCAAAGAGTGACTCAATCTTATAAACAACTCTCATTTTAGACATGAATCATGATCATGTTGCTTTGTGGACGTGAATAGATGAATATTATTTTTCCCATCTTCCTATAAAATGTTACTGTAGTACCAGGGTCCATTAAAAGCAGAAGGGAGTTGCTACAATGTGACCATTTAAGGATTTTTACATGTAGGAGCCAGAAAGTTGTTAAATAAATCAGGATCTCTCCAGGGAGGGAAAGGAAACATTTTGGCTCCGTCCACCTCAACCAGCGAAGTTAAGAAAACAGACGCTCAGAGGGAAAGATTTAAACAGAAGATCAGGCTCAGATACTCAAGATGGCAACACAATCACAGCATTACATAATCGAAATGAAAGAGACTGATTGTGATTTTTAAAGCATAAGATGCTCCAGATGTTGACCTAGCCCTCAATATCACTGATCACGGGCAAGTAAGACAGTATAAATGTTGCACGAAGTGCCTGGCACGAATCTAATACTATCCTGTACACATGAATGACAGTGATTTAACTTTTTTTCATTCCCTTTGGCCAGCTTTTTGCAGCTTATTACATAAATAATAAAGTAGCTGTCTTAGTTTCACAATTCAGACAGCAATGCTGGGTAAAATGGGGGGTCAGAAAGCTTATGGATTTCATCAAAAATGTCTTAATATGTGGTCTGAAGATGAACGAAGGTCTTACAGGTTTGGAACGACATGAGGGTGAGTAATCTATGTAGCGGCTGTTATCGCATTAGAGGGATGTGATGAGGTTTAGAGAAGGCCAGCGGACAGGTGCAGTATGACTTTAATTAAACCTGATGAAGTCATCAAAGAATCTCATTCTCTCTGAGTGATGCATATTTCCCAGAGTACAGCTGCCCACTCCAAACGCATTACCCCTCTCATACTGTACTGTGTGTGCACGTGCCATCATTACATCCAAAGCACAACAATATCATTCACAGCTGCATTCATGTCAAGTGTTTAAAAATGTGCTGCTCACTGTGTTAGATCCTTAAAAAGAAGTCCTGAACTTAGACTTACAAACCCAACTAACCAAATTAACTGGGTGCAGAAAGTCTCAAGGTCACACACTGATTTGAGCAAATATAGAATGTCTCGGTAATAAGCTGTATAAAGACTCTCCAATGAATCTAAATTAGCTTCGACCTGTACGCTGCACAAAGTCACTTCTCACCACTCTTTAAACTCACTTAACACAAACAAGGCCTCTCACATGCACAGAAAGAAGTGACTTTAGTTTCAGAAGTGGCTTGTCTTCCTGTCCAGGAAGGAAGGTATTAACTAGAAGGCCAAGCAACCAAATATCTCTTACAAATATATTTTATACCTTAGGAGAGAGTTAAATGGGCCATAGGTGACATATAGTTGAGGTCAAAAGTTTACATCCCCCTTTCAGAATCATTACAAATGTTAATTATTTTACCAAAATAAGAGGGATCATGAAAAATGCATGTTATTGTTTATTTAGCACTGCCCTGAATAAGATATTTCACATAAAAGATGTTTACATATAGTCCACAAGAGAAAATAATATTTGAATTTATAAAAATGACCCCGTTCAAAACTTCCCCTTGATTCTTAATACCTTGTTCTTACTTACCTGATGATTCACAACTGTGTTTTTTTTGTTTAGTGATAGTTGTTCATGAGTCCCTTGTTTATCTGGAACAGTTAAACTGTCGGCTTCTTCAGAAAAATCCCACAAATTCTTTGGTTTTTCAGCATTTTTGCTTATTTGAATCCTTTCCAACAATGACTGTATGATTTTGAGATCCATCTTTTCACACCGAGGACAACTGAGGGGGACGACTCTGAAAGGGGGATGTAAACGTTTGACCTCAACTGTATACCAAAGAGTTAGTGTAAAGCGCACCTCTATAAGAGCAGATGTGCCCTTCTCACTTTGAAGACTTGGTTGCTATTACAAGGGAATATAAGATGGCTGTTTGGCAGGTTGTGCTACTTCCGTCAACAAACACACATACACAGTAAAACACTGTGAAACTTTTCGCAAAAGCTCATTACTCCAACATACAGGATTACAATTTTAAGAAACAGTTTTAAAATTGTAATATATTTGGAAATCTCAATATTAATACTCAATATTGTAAATAATCAGATTCAATATACATCAGAATCAATAAGCGACATTACTTATTAATGTCACACAAAATGTGTGTGTGGGTTTTTTTTTTTTTTTTGCATTCTGTTGTGGTGCTTTTCTATTGTTTTTATGTGTAAACATGCTCCAGCTGGACATCTTTGTATGTTTTGCTCATGATGCAATTTTTGCAGTGTCTTGCACAAGTCAAATGAATTTCAAATTTAAAAAAAAATGACTTTTATTCCACTTTCATGCATCTTGTGTTTTTAAACACAAAAATGCATTCTGTGCGAATGGCCTCTTACAATATGAATGTGAATGGCCTAAGAATCCAATTATAACCATTATTTATAGTAATAATTTATAGCAAAAAAAAAAAAAAAATGTTGTTTCTGCAACTTTTTGAGGTAAAGCCTATATGTCATGGCATACAAAATATGTTGTATGCCCAAAGCAATTAAATGCAACCCAAACTGCAATCAATTCTATTGGCCAACACACAATGTGATATCTCATATCTGCGACATACACACCATATTCTCTGTAAAAACAGAGAATCATCTGTTGTGCTGTTAATTCACCTCTGGCTACGATCCCAAGAGAATAACATGAACATAAAACAGAAATAAACCTCCAATGCAATTAAATCCACCTCATTTTTAGCCCCCATAAGCTGCCCTAGATTTAAAAGAAGAACAACGAATGTAATACTTTCAGAGCAAATTTGACTGAGGTTTAAGCATAAAGCTCGGCTTGATAATGACAGTGAAAGAATAAAAAGAAGTAAAAGAAGATTTATTACAGTAAAATAAATAAAAGGCATGTTTACGATCTTTTTTTGGGTGGGTCTGTTCAAAAAATCTTCCTGAAAGGGAATTTTTGGGCTCGGGTTGATGCCAGTCCTGATAACACGATTCTAACATCAGCTACATACCGCAAACACATGTGAACACACTGATCTCAACACATACATACTCGCTTTAGTTTAACTGGGGCATTTCCCACGTATGTGAACAGAAAGAAACCATGGGTTCTCAGGCAGTAAAGCAGCCCATGTCAAAAATACCATCTGCGGAGCACACGTACAAACCAGACAGCAATAAAATTACTCACATCAGGAAACCACTACAATTTAAGTCTGACCTTTTGTGGTCTAAACCAGTCTGGTGGGGTCTACGGACAGACCAGAGTGTTTGCCATTTGCGCACATATCACGGTTTAGCAATGTCTCTTTGTCCTACCTGTACTTGGCCCTTTCCCATGATCTTGTCCACAATCTCATTATCGTCCTTATTGAGCTTTGACTTGTCGTAACACTTCTCGTAGCACAGGATCCGCAGACACTGAGAGCCCTCCAGCTCTATTTCAAACTCCTATAGGAGGACAAATGAATTAATGACAGATACATGATGGTGATTGGTCAGGTGACTCTTATTTATTATAATGATAAAAAGCTCACCTCGTTCCACTGTGGTTCTGTTGTGTCTCTGAACACACGTGTTTTGGCCTTACTGACGAAGTAACCGAAAGAGTCCACCTCCAGCGTACAGTACAGATCTACAGAGAACACACAATAATTACCTCATGAGAAAAAAAAATACATTTATAAAAAAGGTCTTTCAGAAGCTGTTATTACATACACGCACCTGCAAAAACAAAAGTTAAATTACATATCAATGTGCTAAGTTGCTTTGCTAATGTTTGACACTAATAGACAACCTACAGTAAGAAGATCTATATTACTTGGCAGCAGAATTACTCATTCTATGTCATTTTATTTATTTATTTATTTATTTATTTTTAATTTGAAATTGACATACAGATAATATATAATTAGTGCTGTCAGTTTAACAGTGTTAAAAATATTTAACGCAGAGGCAGAGCTAGGATTGGCCAACCCATTCACAACTGCTGCTTTTGTCTCTTTTTTCTTGACAAGAATTGTGTTTCTTTAGACGCAGAACGTCTTTACGACCACATCAAACAAGAGACTTTTTTTCAGACGCGCACTCCAAAACGGTACAGGTGAGAAAGCATGCACAAATATAGTGCACAAATGAAACTAGAAGTATGCTTGTCAGATTTACATCACGTTCAGTAGCTCTTAAATTAATTTCAGCCAAATAACCTATTAACCCAGCTGCTGTGATGTCAAATAACAAAAGAAAAAAGAGGAAATCATGAACTTTTGTAGCTTTGAGGATTCATCTATATTTAATTTAGTATTTAGTGTGTGATAAGTATTTAATTTCTGTATATTCCCCACTTGCTGAAGGGCACAAGTAAAAAAAAGTTCACTTAAATTAGAAGCAGTTATTTTTTATATTTAAGCCTAATAGATGTTCAGATGGATAGTTTTCAATTATACTGTAATGTTAAATGGCTATAGTCAATGGTTAAATATTAAGAAAAAAGAACAATTACATCAGTAGGTTTGGTTTTTTTAATGACTTACCTTCAGTCATTACATTTTTTTTTAAACAAATATTAAAAATATATTGTCTTTATGTTGTTTTTACATTATTTTGAAGATTGAATGTTAAACTATTGCAATATAAAAGCATATTTAAAAACTTTAATGTTAGGTGGGATTAATTGTGATTCATTGTGAATAATTTCAGAAAAAAATTGTGTGCTTAATTAGTCATTTTTAAAAATTGATTGACAGCACTGTACATAATGTTACATAGTATATTTAATATATATCTTATATTAATATCAATACTGCTACTTACAAAAATAATAAAAATGTAAATAATTAACATACATATCGTTCTAAATTTGGAATCAGATTTTTTTTTTAAGTAAATCAATAGTTTTACTCAATTCATTAAAATGATCATAAGAGACAGTTTATATTGTTACAAAAGATTCCTATCTCAAACGAATGCTGTTTTTATCTTTTATAAATAATCCTGAAAAAAGAAGTATCACAGTTTCCATAAAAAACATTTTCATCATTGATAATAAGAAACATTTCTTGAACAACAGAAGAGTATATTAGAATGATTTCTGAAGGATCATGTGACACTGAAGACTGGAGTAATAATTCTGAAAAAATAAAATGATGGTAAAAAAAAAAGCTTTGTCATCAGAGGAATGAATTACACTTTTAATTTATTTAAATGACAGTTGGTTTAATTTGTAATATTATTTCACAATATTATTATTTTGACAAAATAAATGCAAAAGAGATTTTTTTCAAAATATTTAAAAAATATTACCAACCCCAATCTTTTAAATTGTACCGCACCTTGTATTACAATAAACTGCTGTTGCTAAATGCAATAAGCCATACAAATTCATTACCAAACAATGTAATGAAAAGCCTCTCAGGGTTTATTGCTTTAATATATGTGTGTATATTAATTAAATATAGCACTTTAGCTTAATGCAGTTAAAGAAAACTCCAGCCTCAGTATGATCCATTTTTTGTGTTTATTAATCAAGGCATGTAAGTGTAGCTCTAACTCTTCATGGCTGACCGTGCAGACATGGTGTCAGCATTTAAAACCTTAAATGATTTTTCCACCCTGCTGGTCTACCATCTATTATCAGATACATCCATATGTGTCAGTACTTACACACAATACAGTAATGGTCAAGATTCTAACACACACACAAAGGAACAGACACACAAGGTTGGTGGGACATCCACCAATGAACAGAGCATCTATCTGTCTGTCTTACAGCAACACACCTCACGTGCTCACACACTTCTCCAGCAGCAAATGAACTTTATCACACTGCTATAGTGTGTGTGGCCCACTGACAGCTTGATGGATTACAGCACACGGTGACCTCTGACCTCTGCAATGCGTGGGGTGTATTGTTGAGACAGGAGAGAAATGAGGTGATGTTCAATTAGCATGGAGGTGGTGTCACACAAGAGCGGTCGGCTTCAAAACACACCGTGGGGCTTGTGAGCGTGGCTTCAACACCAGTGTGCAGTCAATCAGGCCACTGGTAATTGATAGTCTGGTGTGTAACGTGTATGTTAATAAACGTGAGGTGGGTGTGTTGCTTTATAATGAAGATGCAGTTGCACGCATACACACCAGCTGTGTCGACACATGCCTTCAGCTCAAAACGATCATATTAATGAGATGTCACCAGTGGAAATTTCAAGATTTTCTTTAAGGTCGGCTTTTCGATTTTACATATTTACATGATACTTTACATGTTCGTCGGACTCTGGCAAACGTGTGTAAATTTTTGCGCACAAAAAGTATTCTCATAGCTTCATACATTACAGTTGAACCATTGATGTCACAATGACTATTTTAAAAATGTCCTTACTACCTTTCTGGGGCTTTAACATGTCAGCTGTTTCTATACAGAATGAAAAAGCTCTCGGATTTTATCTAAAATATCTTAATTTGTGTTCTGAAAATGAACGGTCTTACGGGTTTGGAACGACATGAGGGTGAGTAATTAATTACAGAATTTTAATTTTTGGGTCAACAATCCTTTTAAATGAAAGATTTTTACCCAAACCCTTTCTGTCCCAGACTTCAAACATCTCAGTCAGGATTTCTCAACTAACAGCCCATTTCCTGCAGCCCTACTGGCCTTGCTCTCAATGCTAAAAACATGAAATAAGGGCAGCTATATCTCTCCTCACGGTCAGAGGAGGCTTTAGATTTTAGCAGCACCAGGCACAGAAACCTAGTTCTTTAGAGAACAGGAAATGTATTTATAAAAACATCCTGTGAATCAGGACAGAGAGTGACGGTAAGGGAAGGTGCTTATTTGCAGATGGCGACCACTGAGTGTACTGTAAATCGACTCTCGATGAGAGTAGTGCTTCCGTGGAACGTGTTTTTTAAAAGGGTTCAAAAGCAAGAGAAAACCTTTAGTAGGCTCTTAAAAATGGATATAGTGCACCGTCATTACTTCAGCCATGCTGTTGACTCGAGAGGTTTGTGTAGTAAAAACTCAGTGAGAAGAGGTTGTTATTGTGAAGCAGTGCCATTATATTTAAAAAAAAGTGTTAAATAAATAATCACAAAGACATAAAACTAAGAGGTTTGGCACTTTGGTGCATAGACAATAACCACTGATGGTTCTGTATTATACAAAGAGTGTACTTGTTTGAGGTTTTAGATTTGACCCATTTGCTGTTTTAAATCTGACACAAATGTTTATGGTTGCCCCACACAATGGTGGATGGGAAGTGCCGTCATCTGAGGGAGGAACCGCATCCTCAGGCTGATGTTCCCAGATGAAACGAGATGATGATTAGAGCCATATGGCAACTAGTCCGTTCACACACTGTAGGCCAGGGGTGCCCAAACTCGGTCCTGGAGGGCCGGTGTCCTGCAGTGTTTAGCTCCAACCCCAATTAGACACACCTGAACCAGCTAATCAAGCTCTTACTAGATATACAGTCCTAAAAAATTCCTGGCAGGTGTGTTGAGGCAGGTTTGAACTAAACTTTGCAGCACACCGGCCCTCCAGGAGTTTGGACACCCCTGCAGCAGCCATCACTTGAGTCTTCAGTGTTACATGATCAGAAATTATTCAGAAATCATTAACATGCTGATTTGCTGCTCAAGAAACAAATTTTTATTATCAAACTGTTGTGCTAGTTAATATTTGTTGTATGTTAATATGGTAGTGTATATACTATTTATAAAATAAAATAATTCATTTATATAATAATAATATATTAATATAGTGGTCCACCAATAATAGGGCCCTATGAAATCAGTTTTATTTTTTTCCAAAATCTGTTTCCTTTTTTTTTTTTTTTTTTTTTCCAGATTTTAATTTTTTCCACTTTAATTTTTTTGGATTCTGTTTTTTTCCGTTTTCATTTTCTAGTTTTAATGGTTAAATTAAAAATATTAATCAAAAACCATGGCTAATAAATTAAAATCATGAAACTTACACAATTTAACAGTAATTTATTAAGAATTTAACAAAAAATACATTTTAAGGCCCTATAAAATAATTTTCTTTTCTCTCAAATTCAGTTTTATTTTTACTAAATTCTGTGTTTTCCATTCATTTGTCTGGATTCCATTTTCATGAAATTTTAATAATCAAAAACATTTCTAATTAACTGATTTATAAAAAAGAAATCTAATTTATTATTATATTATTTATTTATTTATTTATTCAAGAAATACAGTGTTGTGTATTTACATTTTTCTGGTAAATAAATTCTGGTCACTATTTTTTCTTTTTAATTTTTTATATATTTCTGTCACAGTTTCTTCAAGTTAAACCAAATTTTTATTTTGACAGGTTGCTGTGAAGTCCTTTAGTTTCTGTTTGTATATGATATGAAGATCTTTTTTCAAAAGAAACAGTAAAATGCTCATGAATGACTCTCAGAGCAGTTCTAGAGATTATGTTTATGTGTTCATGTACTCGTATATTAAGGCGGCAGAGGCTGAAAACATCATACACACTTCAGTATGTGAGCCGTAAGCGAAACCGCGCATCTGTGCCATTCATTCACACAGAACATGCAGGATTCATATTTAAAAAGTATTTCTGCAGCTTAATATTCACAGTCACTAGTCTATGTTGCATTTGGATTTAAGTGTACTGACCTACTTTTGATTTATTCATCAAACATTTGGCAAATTCCATGACATTCCGCATTTTACAGTAAATTCCATTTTTATGACTGGATTCCGTGATTCCGTCCACATTTTTAAAAAAACGCATCGAAATCATAGGGCCCATTAATATGGGTTAGATGCTGATACTGATATCTAATGCTGGTATATAATACAATTTAATGACTGCAAACGAGAAGCAGAATGAACTGCTGAAATAAACACCTATTTTACACAGTATTTACTCAATATTCAAACAAAAAATGCTCAAAAACACTGCAAAACTAGTATTTGTTGAGAATACTGATCTGCTGCTGTGTTAACTAGCCATATGCAACTGATAAGATGAAAACTCCATGAAAACAAAATGATTAGAGGTTGGAAACCAGCAGATAAATCATTCACTTTAAGTGTCAAAAGTTGTGGTTAGTATTCTGGGTCAGTATTTTCTCCCTCAAACTCTTTTTATCAGGAAGCCAATGTCAACGACCCAGTTTTCATTAATGGCCCAGAGCGAGGATTTGGATGCATTTCCTGTCAAGAGTGGTTCAAGGCCTTTAACAAGACTTGGAGAGGAGGATTCAATCAGCGGCTGAGATACGGTAAGTACATCCCAATATAAAAAAAGATATTCAGACACCTGCATATCCATATGCAGAACACATGTTTGCTCTCACTGTCACATTCAAGGCAACCACAACACTGCAAACTCCATGACAAATGACTTCAGACGAGCCAGACACAAAAAATGACCCAAGAAAACAAGCATTCAAAAAACCTCAAAACAGTCTTACACAATAGCTCTTTTGAGTCTTGAGGAAGCATACTGTGCGATTCATTAGGGCTTTAAAACAGATGTCTGATTGTTATCAGAGTTGAGCTGATCTACAGAGTCTGCTGGCCATATGCGTCTGTTATGCAAATTCACATTAGCATACTGTACATAGACATAATTTGGGTATTTCATTCAATCCCTGACCTCATAAAGCAAAGAGGCATAATGTGTAAATATATATGAGTAAAGCCCCCACAGGACAAACACTTACAAATTATACAGTTATGACCCACCAGCCATGGTGACCACAGTGCTGCTGACATACTCATGTTACTTAAAAAAAAAAAAAAAAAAAAATACACTGAATATGTTCAGTATTTTGTCCTGTGTGATGCAGCCAAGTGGATTTGAAACGGGTGACAATTTTCAGATACAGATTAATCTCTGCCACTTTCATCTATACTAAAAAGGAACAGAGGAGTTTCTATGTGCATGAACTCCCACAGTGCACTTATTTCATCCTTTGCAGAGGCTTATGTCGGCTTGATTTATAGTCAACACGAAACTGTTAACATAAAGAAGTGTATTTCTGTGCAAAATGAAATATGTAGAGAGGAACACTGTGATCTGAATGAAATAATCTGCACAGTATACATGAAAATCTGACTTCTTCTGTGTTTAAATCCGACAAATGAGTCCCCGGTGCATCTACAAACCCAGAAAATGTGAAAAAGGACAACCCAATAACTTTGTTTTAGTATGCCTTTCTCTGCAAGTATGTAAAAAAACAAGCCGCTCAGATTTCGCTCCCCCAGTGACATAGAAAGTGGATCTTATTATAATATTACCACCCCTTAATCTGCATGTTTCCACCTATGGCGCCGTCATTTGGTGTACCAAATCAACGCTGTACCAGTTAGAGCAGTGGATTTATTAATTTATGCTCATTCAGCTGTCACATGTGATTTCTTTCCCAGCTGCTTACCTTCACAGACATAACCTACTGTTTTTGTAACTCCTGTGTGTTTTTAACATAAACTTGTGTGGTTTGACAGTTTAAGTGCAATAAGACATGAAAGAGAACTTAGTTTAGTACTCACATGCCATGTGACAGCCGCTTTCTGTGTGCGTGCTTTGGATGTGTGCGCTCAGAAACCATTTTTAAAGTTTTAACCAACTTTAAACTAATATGGTTTAAAAAGCTTGATTTCAGTGTGACAGACATGATAATCAAAACCAGATTGATATTTTTTATCAGAGTATCTGAGGTAGGAGCTGTAATGGCACAGCCCTATTCTGGAAAAGGGGGCCGGGAGCAGCAGCTCATTTGCATTTAAAGAGACATGCATGAAAACTGTCTTTCTGCTTTCACTCAAATTTTCAAAATGATATAATAAATGATCTGTGGGCTATTTTAAGCTGAAACTTGACAGACACATTCTGGGGACACCTCATACTTAGATTACATATTGTTTAAAGAGGCGTAATAGTTGTCCTTAAAAGTCAAGATGAAGCTGTTAATTACTTATATCACTAAATCAATGTCACATGCATGTGAAATTCACTCACATTCATCACAACAGAAATGAAAAGGTCAAGTGCTTAGAGTGTTTAGTGCCTGCCCAATTTTCAGTGGTTTCAGAAATATGCTTCACATTAATTAATCCCACAGAGATTATAAAAAATCTTAAAGAGATCCAAAAAGCCAAGAAACAAACTAACCAGATATGAGGACAATCATTACCACTACAAAATTTGACTGGAAGCCAAAAAGTATTTGAAAATCGTACAAAAAGACAGCTTTAATGAGCGAGTCTCATTAAGACAACTGAGACAAATAATAGAGATCTTAATCTAGATTTAAAGACACACACACACACACAAATCAGCTCTTTTGTCATAATTCACTCGTCGTGATACCCTAATTATTGAACATTTCTTTTCTAAATCATGGGTAATGTCATTTTCCAACAGGAATTTCATTGTTCAACATGATTATTAAAAACATTTTGAAATAATGCAGGCTGATGGTTTCAACAAAAGCATACAGCATTGATTAACAACCTTGTAGCTCACAATAGCACTGTACTTAAAGCTTTAAAGATAGACTAGCACCTTTAAGGCCCTTTCATTTACAGTTGAGGTCAAAAGTTTACATACACCTTGCAGAATTTGCAAAATGTTAATTTTACCAAAACAACAGGGTTATTTTTTAGTTAGTACTGACCTGAATAAGACATTTCACATAAAAGATGCTTACATATATTCCACAAGAGAAAATAATATGAAGAAAATATGAGAAAATAAATGACCCTGTTCAAAAGTTTAAAAAAGATTCTTAATACTGTGTTGTTACTTATTAATAGTCGGGGGTGAAAACTTTTGAACATGAACATTTTTCTTATTTTGCCTAAATATCTTATATATATTTGGCCTATATATATTGTGTAGGAATTTTATATTGGTTTGGTCAACTAATTGCTCAGCTACTGTACTCTAAGCACACTTGCTGCAGTGACACGCAATAGCATCTACAGCTAACTGATGAAGAGTTCATCTGAGGTGAACACTTGAAAAAATAGAGTCGTTTCTTAGTAACAATTCTCCTCTTTCTTCTTTTATACCCGACATATGAGGTCAATTACTTGTTCTCAGCGTAATAAAACAATACATCTGTATAGATCAGCATTTTCTAAAGTGTGGGCTGCAGCTCCCCTGTAATACTTACTGGGCCACAGACAACACTTTGGGAAATGCTGATTTATACAAATGAATTGTTTCCGTTATCCTTTATAGTGCAGGATAAATGTGTTTTGTCTATTCTTATGTTCTATACAATTAAACAAAAAGGGAAACGGAAGACACTTTGACTTACTGGCAGATTCTTTGAAGCCTGTGGCTTTATGGACGATCACATGCAGGAAGCCGTATAGACCAGAAGATTCCTCATCTGGAAGAGACAAGAAATACTCAGTAAGTGTGTGTGTGCGAAATGGACATGAATTTATGAAGTGTCTAACTCCTTGCTTTAGTCATCTTTCAGCAACTCCCTCTTTAATCTACCCACAGTCCTCTATTTTCCTGCCTATTAGTGACAGATAACAAAAGACACATATGCGAGTGTCTAGACACCCACATGCTGCTAAAACACATATATAGAATCAGAAAAATCAGAAATGGCCCAGACCACCCAAGCGTAGGTTGAAGGATCTTTCAAGAGTGCGTGAATGGAATCGGGAAAGAAGACACCTGCAGTAGTATCCAGTCACCACTGTTTCTCTCTCCTCTGTGCTCATCAGTAAGTATGTGAGCAGCTGGTGAGTGCATGTCTGCTGTAATGTGAACAGTGCTATTCTTACACAATATCTCCTGTTTGTGTGGTCCATTTCTGTGCTGGACTGGTGATAAATATCTGACTATCGTTGTGTGTGTTTGGACTGCTCAGATCCATTACAGGACTTGATGCAAATTACGCTACTCAAATTTCCTTCTACAACGTGAAATAAGACACGGAGATTCTGTAGAATGTGGTTATAAACAGACAACAGAGCCTGACTTACATGCTGAAATTATCAATGCTTAAAGCAGTTCACCATTCATCCTACAACCCAACAGCCAATTAGTGAGGTCAGGAAGTTTATTTAGATTTTATTATTAGATTTAGTGATTTATATGTTTATTGTATATTGCCCCCAATCTCTGGCTTAACGCAATAAAAATTATATAATAAATAAAAAATATTTAATTTAATATTTAATTTAATTTAATTTAAATTATTTTATTATTATTTATTATTATAATTAATTAATTAAATTAATGTATTCATTTAATAATTTAATTTTTGAAATGTTGCAATGAGGTTAGAGGCCTGAATAAAAATGAATGAATGAATGAATGAATAAATAAATAAAATAAGTTTTTTAACCCTTTAACTGTCACTCCCATTTTTGAACACATACATAAAAATGCACTATCCAGACTTAAATTTTTATAATTCATGAATGAAAACATTTGTAATATGATTTTAATGTACAATTTCCGTGGTAATGCAATGTCTGATTTTAAAATGCCTTTCAAGGGATGAATTTTGAGATTTTAAGTCTTGAAGTAATATACAATTTCTTATGATTTCTAAAACGTGACAGGGAAAAAGACGAAGAAAGTCTTTTGTGACAAAGGTCAGAACTCGTGTTATGATGTACATTTTTGCACTCTTGACATATATTAATCTATTACTTTTCCTACATAATTCGTAACACAAAAATATGGTGAAATATCTATTTAGGAGACTTAGACCTTTCCAACAATGTATAGTTTGTCATGATTAGATTAGGATTTATTTGTAATATGGTGAAGCAAACTTAGACGTCCCACAGAGGGGACGGTGACAGTTGAAGGGTTAAAGTGAGTTTTTATTATGTTTATTACTATTACTATTATTTTAGTGTTGTAAAGAAATGTATAAATGTACTATATTTGTACACAAAACCAGTAAAAATAAGCATCATTTATATTTGTACAGAAAAAAATTCCAAGCATTTTATTTACATATGTCCAAAATGTTTTGTCAGTGTCTAGATAGCAGCTTTCGTATGAGTACTGAAAAAGTCATATCAGTTGGTTAGTAATGTAAAATAGTAATAGTAAAGTCAGGTTGACTAAGAATTTAATTGACTTTAAAAGAGTCAAAGGTCAGTTCTAATCAGAAAAATGTATAAATGTGCTTTTTGCTTAAGTTGCAAGATCTATTACATACAGATCAAATAAAACCAAGTGTCACGACCGCCTGACTTTGGCTGATCTGTTCTGGAAACACTGATGAAGAACTCTGTAATTAGTACTGGTGGAAAGAATGCAGATGTCAGAGAGAATGAAAACAGTGTCACATAACTGAAAGTCAACAGCTGCCTTAACTAAAACCATGAGTTTGGATAACCACACCGAAAACGTTTAACATCATGTGAAGTGGGTTAAAAAAGCATGATTCGCGAAAACAATATTTATGGTAAGCCACAGAGAACAAGAAGATTCTTCTGGACTTAAAGGCTCTTATCCTGAGGGGAAACCTGCTGTATGTGAGGGGTCTCTGGGCCTCGGAACCAGTCATGACTTCAGGGTGGCCTTGACCGACCCTCACACACACACACACACAGAATGGCTTATTGTATCAATATTAGAAGCAGTGGGTGGCAGTGCTCAAGTTGCAGTCTCCCTTTCTCTACGTTTATTTAGCAGGAAGTAAACTAGCCGAGAAGCTCTTTGAACCTACACAACACGAGTGAGCAAACAATCACAGACCTGAGCACGTTGGTGGACGTGATCATAATCCAGTCCAGAAGTAAGAATCAAATTACGTCTCATCATTCAGTCCAGAATAAGTTTGATTAAATTCTAAAATTGAATAAACTAGCACCTTTAAGGCCCTTTCATATACAGGTTGAGGTCAAAAAGTGTACATACACCTTGCCAAATCTGCAACTCTGTTAAAAAAAAAAGGCATATGCTGGTTAGGTAGGTTTTGATGCTGGGACACTGGTTTTAGCAGGTTTATGCTGGTCCTTTGCTGGTTATGTGCTGGTCAGCTTAAACCAGCTAAGGACCAGCAAACAGCCAGCATAAACCAGCAAAGGACCAGCTAAAACCAGAATCCCAGCATCAAAACCTACCCAACCAGCATATGCTGTTTTTTTTTAAACAGGGAATGTTACAAAAATAAGAATGATCATTCAAAATGCATGTTATTTTTTATTTAGTACTGACCTGAATAAGATGTTTCACATAAAAGACATTTACATATAGTCCACAACAGAAAATAATAGTTGAATTTTTTAAAAATGACCCAGTTCAAAAGTTTACATACGCTTGAAACTTAATACTGTGTTGTTACCTGAATGATCTACAGTTGTGTTTTTTTGTTTAGCGATAGTTGTTCATGAGTCCCTTGTTTGTCCTGAACAGTTAAACTGCCTGCTGTTCTTCAGAAAAATCCGACTAATTTTTTGGTTTTTCAGCGTTTTTGTGTATTTGAACCCTTCCCAAAATGACTGTATGATTATAAGACTCATCTTTTCACACTGAAGACAACTGAGGGACTCATATGCAACTATTACAGAAGATTCAAACGCTCACTGATGCTCCAGAAGGAAAACCAATGCATTAAGAGTCAGGGGTGAAAACTTTTGAACATAATGAACATTTTTCTTATTTTGCCTAAATATCATATTTTTTCATTTAGTACAGCCCTTCAGATGCTACAGAAGATACATACATGTTTCCCAGCAGACAAAATTTGCCCTGATCTTCAAATTCAAAAAGTTTTCACCCAAAAAGTTGTCATGTAACAACACAGTATTAAGGATCAAGTGTATATAAACGTTTGAACGGGGACATTTTTATAAATTCAACTATTATTTTCTCTGATAGACCTCATGTAAACATCTTTTATGTGAAATCTATTATTCAGGTCAGTACTAAATAAAAAATGACATGCACTTTTTATGATCCCTCTTATTTTGGTAAAATAATTAACATTTTGCAGATTTTGTAAGGTGGATATGTTTGATCTCAGCTGTATATGACTCAGTGTTGATCAATCCATTTAACCCAATGAAGTGACAAGTTAATTCCAAATCAATTATTGGATTTGAATTTCAGTTCTTGAATTTCAAACTCCTGAATCTGAATTTAATTTTAAATTCCAACTCAGTCCTTGAATTTGAATCTCATTTTAATTGAGGTAGAAAACAGCTTGTGGAATTGGAATTCAAATTTTACATTTTTTTAAAGAAATTATTTCTAAAGTGAAAGAATTTGTTAAGACAATAAAATGAAGTTCATCAAGCCAAACATTGATAGCTTGACTACGCTTTGTTTGAAGTTCGAATAGGTTTTAGTCAATAATGTCATTAGCCACTGAACTGCAATGCAATAAAATCCACTTCCTTTAATTCCAATTCAGCTTCCTGTGTGGTTTAGCCATTTCAACTAACGAATTAAAAGATACAATTCTTAAAATTCAGAATTTTGTCCAAACTTGGAGTACAAAGCAACAAAATGTTTAAAGGTATAGTTCACCCAGAAATGAAAATTCTGTCATTTATTACTCACTTTGTTCAGTTTTGGGACGCAAATTAAGATATTTTTAATGAAATTCAAGAGCTTTCTGACCTCTAAGAATTTCTGATTAAAATCAATATTTTTGTTTACTTTGCACACAAAAAGTATTCTCATAGCTTCATAACATTACAGTTGAACCACTGATACCACATGGACTATTTTACCAGAGTCCTTACTATGTTTCTGGGTCTGGGAACATTTCAGTTGCATAGCTGTCTATGCAGGGTCAGAAAGCTTTTGGATTTCATCAAAAATATCTTAATTTGTGTTCCAAAGATGAACGAAGGTCTTACAGGTTTGGAACGACATGAGGGCGAGTAATTAATGACAGATTTTTCATTTTTGGGCAAACTATCCCTTTAAAACAAATCTTGACAGCCTAAATCCTTCATATTCCTGTTGGTACCTCAGTTCCTAACTCATTTAAATTCACCACAAGCACCCTGAAACAGCAACATTTCGTGAACCCACATTCAACCGGTCTTTTTCTGATCTATCAAAGCAACTGCCAAGACTTGAACCGTTTAAACATTTCCACTTCTTCTTGCAACATCACCCTTCCACAACGCTATTTACAACCCCTTTCATGTGGAGGTCAAAGCGGCGCTTGATGCTCTCCTAAACCCTGATGCGAGTCACATGAAGTGGCCTTAACACTCTCACTGTGCCAATGAGCACAAAACAGCAGCCGGCCATCATTTAATTACTGTTCCCCTCCATCTAAGAGCTCTCAATGTCAGACTGTTTCTCTCGTAATGAAGACAAACGTTCCTTACAGGCCTGATCTGTCAGCTCAAACTGCTGGTGTCCAGAGGAAAGAGGGTATTTGTGAGTGTGTATATGGGGTTCATGGGGGATGTATGTGAGGGTATGTGGCAGGGGTTACATTCCTCCACCAGCTGCTCCTCATTTCACCTCACTCCCTGCATCTTAAATTTCGTAGCAGGAGGGATGTTGTGGGGTTCAGGGGACGATCAGAGGGGGTCTTTCTTTGTGTGTCACTTACGAGAGACAGATACAGTAAACACAACTATTATTTACAGCACAAGTCAAACTCAAAACCCCTGGGCCGGACACGGCCTGCCAGCGGCAGTCTTTAAAAAATGAATATTTTTATATAAACCTAAAATTCACTTCTGGTTTGTGCTTCTGTAGATATTCTTCAAATTGTGAACAACACATACTAAGGGACTGTTGCCCTTTTGATAGTGACTGACTCCAGCTCTGCTAACTGAGGTTGCATGTGGGAGGTGATGGACAGATGGCTTTAATGTCATCCAAACATGTCAGGGTCCACACAAAAACAAAAAGCCAAGTCCTGAAAAGCTGCCCTGCCTAGAAGTGAATAAAAACAGCCTCGACATGGCACGGGTTATCAGTAGAGTAAAACCAGATTGTAACCTAGATTTCTGAAAAACCAATTTGGTCTTCACTGCGATGAGAAATTGAGGAAGAAAAAAACTGGGGTAGAGAGTGCAAATAAAAACTATTATGATGAGGAGCTTCAGGAATTTAACTGGAAACAGAAGGGAAAGAAACAAGGAAGAAGAGGATAAACTGTACTGTTTTTATTGAAGTTCTCCTCAAGACAAAGACAAATGAGATATGCATTTCTGGATATCACTGACACATTTAACCCTACTCTCCACTACTGTAAATTCAGATGCAGATTCAGCATTTGCATTTGACCTCTCCATATAAGCTACCAAGCACTGAATCAAAATGCATAGAGCTGTTTATGTGGAAATATGCGTGTCCTACCATCTTTGTTGGTGGTGACGGGGATGTTGTGGACAGTTCGAAGTTTGAAGCAGGAGCCGGTCAATACTTGCAGCTCTACTGAACTTAGCACACAGGCCTGCAGGTCTGAAAAACACACAAACACACATCAAGATTATTATCACTAATTAAAACGATTAAAAACATTACTGTTCATTAAAATAAAGCTAAAACAAAATAAAATATAAACATTAGATGAAAAACCTACACTAAATGAAAATTAGAAAAGTTACCATGGCAACTCAAAATAAACTAAAATGGAATGATTTAAAAATTATGGAAAAATATAAAAATTACAATATTGTATTTTAAAATATAAATAAAAACTAAACTAAAATAGTAAAATAAAACTGTTAAACATTCAGGACGTCCATAGAAAGGAAGGACATTCTCAAGAAACATCATGACACATGGCTATTGTCCAACAAAATAAATCAAAGTTCACTTCCATGATGACTTTTGGTAATTTATTTAAACATACAACGCAGCATATGTTTTTTAATAAAATAAAATTAAATAAAATTAAATAAAAATCATGGTAATTCATTTAAACATGGAATGCAGCATATGTTTTATGGTTCTAAAAATTAATTAGAACCATAAATAATAAATTTAATAAATTAAATTAAAAATAATGGTAATTAATTTACCATTATCTAAAATGAGCCATAAAAACATATACAGTATTAACATAAAATAAAATAAAATAAAATCATGGTAATTCATTTAAATATGAAATGCAGCACATGTTTATATGGCTCTAAAATAAAACAAAATAAAATAAAATAATTAAATAAAATAATCATGGCAATTCATTTAAACATGAAAAGCAGCATATGTTTTTTATGGCTCAAAACAAATAAAATAAAATAAAAACCATGGTAATTAATTTAAACAGGAAATTCAGCATATGTTCTTATGGCTCTGGCTCTAAAATAAAATAAAATAAAATAAAATAAAACAACAATAAAATAAAATCAAGATAATTAATTCAAACATGAAATGCAGCACATGTTTTTTATGGCTATAAAATAAAATAAAATAAAATAAACGTGTAAAAACTAAAATGCGAAAAAATTGCAGGACTACAGGAGCAGGTGGAAATAAATCATTAGTAAGTAAGAGCTTACTATAATTTTAAGTTATATATTTTAATATAACCTATTTCAAATTTTTATAAATAAATCATTTTGCTGCCATTTTGCTAAGTTTACTGAGGCCCCCTAGTGGACCCCAAATCTAGTGGACCTTAGAGAGCATTACTGGAGTGGTAGTGGGGTCAGTTTAGGAATGATGGATAGTGTCATTCTGTAATGATGATGTGATATTGTAAAGGAGAACAGTCTGATGTTTTAACACAAGTTATCTAACCTTTCTTCTGCAGTTTCTGAATGCTCTCCCTCCATTCTGATCTCTCATAATCTGAGGACAGCAGGAACAAGTAGCTCTTGAGAGAGAGAGAGAGAAACAGAAAATGTGAGCTCAAGAATAACAATAGCGCCCTCTACTGGAATACAATAAACAGTAGTAACACAACATTTAAGTGGAAAATATTTAGTGAAATGTCCAACACTAAAAGAAATCATATCAGAGAGATCATGTCAATATACTCTCAATATCTCACCGGCCTCCCACACAGAATATAGCATGATAAATCAGACACTTGGGCGATGTGGTACCTTGCCGTGTTTGTTGTGGATGCGGAATGGGATGGTGGGGGAGTGCAACAGCAGACACGACTCCTGCTCGTTCATCTTCTTCCTGAGACGATCCACATTACGACTCTGACCCTTCTGTGCTTTCTGTACACACACAAATCAATCTGATATTAGTGCATTAAAAATGTGCTTACAGGCAAAATATGCCTGGGACATCTGTCAGTCTGTGTTTCTCAGACAGTAACATACACAGAAGCCAGCATGAGGCATCAGTCATCATGACTGTAATCAGTAATCTGCATTTCAATCAGAGAAAATTCCGGCTCTGATTAGCCCTCTCTTTCCTTCTCATTGTCTCTTGTTACTCTCAGAACAGAGTTCATGAAGAAACCAAGAGCTCCACAGAGCTAGATAACTGATTCTATGCATGTACAATATGGTCCAAAAGTCTGAAAACGTTTCTGTTTCGCATTTTTTACAATTAATATCAAATATACACTGCCGTTCAACAGTTTGGAATCAGGAGGATTTATGTTTTTTAAAGAAGACTTTTCTGCTCAGCCAGGCTGCGTTTATTTGATTCTGAAACACAGAAAAAATAGTAATATTTTGAAATATTATTGCAATCTTAAATAGTGGTTTTCTATTTTAATATACTTTAAAATAGAATTTATTCCCGTGATGCAAAGCTACATTTTCAGCATCATTACTCCAGTCTTCACGATCCTTCAGAAATCATTCTAATATTCTGATTTATCATTGTATATATTATCAATGTTGGAAATAGCTATGCAGCTTAATATTTTATTTTATTTTTTTGGAACCTGTGATTCTTTTTTAGGATTCTTTGATGAATAAAACGTTAAAAAGAACAGAATTGATTTAAAATAGAAATCTTTTGTAACAATATACACTATTGTTCAAAGTCTGGGGTCAATAAATTCTCTTTCTTTCTTTGAAAGAAATTAATACTTTTATTCAGCAAGGATGTCTTAAATTGATAAAAAGATAGTAAACACTTATATTGTTAGAAAAGATTTCTATTTTGAATAAACGCTGTACTTTTTACATTTTTATTCATCAAATAATCCTGAAAAAAAAAAAAAAAAGATATACAATATAATATATATATATATATATATATATATATTATTTTAAGCAGCACAACTGTCCAACATTTCCAACATTGATAATAAATTTGCATATTTTTATATTGATTTCTGGAGTAACGGCTGATAAAAATTCTGCTTCAAATCACAGAAATAAATTATATTTCAGAAAGTATATTAAAAGAGAAAACTGATATTTTAATTTGAAATTATATTTCATAATATTAGTACATTTTTCTACATTTTTGAAAAATAAATGGAACTTTGATAATGTTATATATGTTATATATAACTTTTTTTTGTCAATTCTTATATGCTCACCAAGGTTGCATTTGTTTTATAAAAATAATTGTGAAGTATTATCTAAATTTAAAATATCTTAAAATATAATTCACTTAAATTGATACATATATAAATATATTTATAAATTTATAAATATTTATACTTTCATATATGTTAACATGCAAAAAGATTTGTATTATTATTAAAGCTGACAGTTGTGCTGCCTAATATTTTTGCGAAAACTATAATTTTTTTTATTTTTAATATTTTTAGATATATACATATTTTTTTCCTGTCACTTGTTATCATCACTATTTTTAAATGTGTTTTTTTAATGACATCTCTTATGTTCACTAAGGCTGGATTTATTTAATAATATATATATATATATATTCTGTCACTTTTATCGGCACTATTTACTGTCACATCTTTTTAAATGTTTTTTTTAAAGACATCTCTTATGTTCACTAAGGCTGGATTTATTTGATCAAAAACAGTAAAAACAGTAATAATGTGAAATATCTTAAATATAACTACAATATTCCAATCTGATGGCTGACAGTGTGTATATATGTTGATCTGATGATCATGTGAACCTTATGACTCTCCAGGTGAAATCATAATTCAAAATCAAAATGAGTTTCTGTCAAAAAAATGAAGGGACTATGATTTGAAACTGCAAAATGTGGTCACTATGGCATGTGGTCAAACAAAAAGTGAGAGAGAAATTTGTTTGTGAAGTCAGTTCAAAGGAAATAGTGTTTTTTTTTTTTTTTTTTGCTTGTAACACTGCGCTTGTGTGTTGTGTGAGAGTTTCCATTAGGGCCGACTCTATCATCCTCTCATTGTGTGTGTATGAACATTACTGGAAATGATGTTATCAGGCCTCCACAGCTAATTAAAGATTCCAGAGCCCCACTGCGCAGTCCGTTAGCGCGTGTGTGTGCGTGTTGATGTTATATTATATCTTGACACAATGTAATGGGCAACATGACTCTGTGGTGCAGTAATCGCTCTGAGCAGAAGGAACTCCCAGAAGAGACACTCTGACAATCCCAGGAGCGAGGGCTCTCAGAAGGGAACTCGTTCGATTCTCTCAATGTCAGCTAATATAAACAATCCCGCTCACACAGCGGAGTCAGCCACGTTGCTGAAGCAGAGAGTCAGTGTTTCACCTTTCCTCTGCGTGTGAGGCACTGCCTCGCTGTCCCGTGCTGACCTCGGCTAAACAATGGAAGCGTGAGGTTTAAGATCTGTCTAAATGTAAACTGTCCTCATCACAGTGACTTGTGTTCTCATTCAGCAATGCCAAACATCAGTAAACAAACTACAAAATCCACTTTCTCCTTAATTCCAAACAGAGGTCTACAAAGCAGTGCATTGACGTGAGATTAAACAAGACTGGCAATTAAGTGAAGAACTTCATAGTTCTTTCTAATAGAAAAGGCACTTCAAAGGTTTTTTAAACTAAGAAAAAATGGTTCTTTTACAGCATCACCACAGGAACCTTTTTGGAACTTTTCGTTTTTCCAGAGCACAGATGTGTGTTTGTTGACCCGTGAAAGAAAACTGTACCTTCTCTTTCTGGATCTCGCTTTTGATGGAGGAGATCTTGATCTTCATCTCTTCGATCTCATGCTCAGGGAGCGTCTGGACGTGAGGGAGAGAATCCGAGTCATCCAGAGTCTGGAAGCTCAGATCAGCCAGAGGGATGTACCATTTACACTCGTATTGCTGATGCCTCCTGACAAATAAACACACAGAAAAACATATTTAAATATCAAATACTGTAGGAGCATCATTTATTGTTCTTTTTTATTGTTTTAATTCTTCTAAACACACTAAATTAAATTGACAACCTTAGTATATTTGTGTATTTGGTATATCATTTAAATGCATTATCAAGTGTAGCGGTGGGTGATACGACAACATGAGTAATTTTATTTCACGATAACGCTATATGACACAATAGTGAATTTTGCTTTAAATAAAGTGTTTATGATATCAAAATATTTGATATCATAGAAATTTCATAATTGTCACCAGTGTCAATATCACAAAAACACGATGGAGTTTTAGTGCCATGTTAAAAAATAAAAAAATAATCTAAAAATGCGAATTTAAAGTTGTAATATTTTGAGAATAAAGTAAAAATATTTTGAGAATTATGTCAAAATTATGAGAATAAAGTTGAAAAATTTTGAGATTAAAGTCAAAATTACGAAAATAAAGTCGAAATGTTTCAATGTTTCCTCTGGAGGCCTGATAACATAATTTCCTTAGGCCTATATGTAGTGCGCCAGCCACCTAATAATAGCAATAGGCTTTGTGCTTTTGGTACTTTTAATATAAAACAAAGCCTCAGCTGTCAGAGTTAATAGCAGAATACAAAAAAAATTCATGTTTTACAATAACATGTTTTTTACATTCTCTAATGTGGCGTGACATTCATGTGAATTAATCGTCTTTTGAGTAAGTTGAGATGACATTAGTTTCATTAAATTGTATGTTTTCTTTCTTTATTCTGTTTTCTTTGTGAAAATTCTACCACCTACTCTGCAAAAACATCTGTGGCATCCAACTTTTCATTCCTCACATGTATTTAATTGAAAACATTAAAAGGTTCTAAAGGTTGAAGTGGACTCCAACTCATTAACATAAATTATATTTAAAGTTCATGGCATGATATAAACGTGAAAGAACATCAGAAGGAACGAAAAAAACAGTATACAGTAGTCAACATTTGACGTGGATCAAAAAAGTTAATCAAAGTTGTCCTAAGACAAGAATGGGTAATGTTTTTTGTTTTAGGACAACTTTGATAAAAGGTTTTGATCCACTTTAAATGTTGACTAGTGTAGGCTAATTTAATGAAACAAATGTCTCATTGTAATCTGAAAGATGACTGATTCACATGGAGCTTAAACTGAGATCTATCACACCCATTAAAAGCGTGAAAAACACATTATTATAGTCTTTGGAGACTTTGGAATATCTCTCGGTGCTCCCAATCCGAAATATTATAACATTAATCTCGTAAATTGCTACGAATTAATTCTCATAATTTTGAGTTTTATTTTCAAAATATTTTGACTTTATTTTTGTAATTTCGACTTTATTCTCGAAACATTTCGACTTTATTCTTAGAATTTTGACTTTATTGTCCAAATATTTTTAACTTTATTCTTGTAATTTAGAATTTTTTCTTTAAATATTACAACTTTAATCTCGTAATCCCAGCTGTTGTACAAAAAACTAAAAACTCAAGATCACTGAAGACAAGTAGACAACAGTCAGCGACTAAATAAGAATAATATAAATACATATATCTGCTTATAAAAGTTACAAAAGTAATTTAGTCAAGAGCAGTGAAAGATTTTCTCTTATTTGTTGTTTGATTAACATTAATAACAAACAGCAGGAATATTAGACTGCTGTCACTTTAAGAGCTGCCCAAATACAATATACTGTTACACGTTTCCTTTCTCAGCTGTTTTCTTTCACTTAAGATCTAAATTACTGTGTTTACAAGGATACTTGCAAAGACAGGCATTTTGACACATAAGTGTGTGCATTTAACCGTTCTAGGCCTACAAAGCGGCAAATATAACTCTGTTCAATACTCCTCTGCTCTATGAGCATCGTCAGTGCTCAGAAACAGTCTCTCAGACAGCGAGTGCATATAGCGAAATCAGTTCTCTTTTCTGTTTATTGCATTTCAACAGCTTAAAAACACATGTAAACGTGTTTTTGTGACGATGCAGCACTGCAAAGTCACATGAGCGTGTAACTTCAATAGAGACTATAGTCAAGAATCGCTACCAGTTGACAAATTTCCACCGGTTAATCATGTCTACGGGGATCAGCCTCTCCTGATTAAGTGTATAAACTATTCTTGCTCGCATACACACAAACACATGCCTCATAATGTCTTTCTCTTCCTGTCCTAACAGGAAATGCCTTTGTGGAGACTGATGTACTAATTAATCTAAGCACTTTCTAGTATGTAGAGTATGCACACACTCACACACACGGTTCAGAAATCAAAATTTGTTTCCACTGAGAAAATGCTTGATAATGCGCTCTTATTATGAGATGATTATAATGCCCGGCATGGTTTCGCAGCGAAATATAATCTGCTCATCATCATGCATAACAACCAATTAAAATCATCTCCGGCCTAATTCAGTCTGATTAAGATGCTGAATACTTCACAGTCTCTGTTAGCACTCAGGACAAAGAGCATTGGTATTAAATATACACATTATATGGGCGTTATTCTCCTGGGAAGCTTTAGTTACAGAAACACAGAGCTGCATCAGGATAACAGCAGCTATCAATCAATATTACCTTGTCTTTGACATTGTAACCATGACAACAACAGAATGACAAATAAGCTTTCACCTTTGTAGATCAAAACACTTCATCTAATGTAGAGTGATGCAAGCATGAGTGGGTAAAACATTAAATGACAGAGAAAGTGTGAGTCTCCCTGTTCATACCCGACTGCGGTCTTTTTCATCTTGGCACAGAGCAGAAGGTCTGTGAAGAGGAAAACATGACGGAGTTTACGCGTCCCCTCCGACACCTCCACCAGGAAGCCATCCTTCACCAGCTGACGAACCTGCCGGAGACATAAACACCCACCGTTACTTCCTGTGGACTCATCAGAGCAGAAACACACAGAACATGTGCGCTCTGGAAAACTGAGGGGCAGCAAAGGTCACGGACCCTGTCTGCAGTTAAACAATTCATCACTGACACTGTACAGCTAGATCATTAAAAAGTGCTGACACTCAAACGTCAAATATTTATTTTAAATAAGTGTGATGAAGAAAAGTGAGGGTGAGATTAAGTTAACACAGCTGATCCACAGCTGATCCACTCACCCTCAAGCCATCCCAGGTGTATATGACTTTATTCTTTCAGATGAATACAATCAGTTATATTAAAAAATGTCTCAGATCTTCCCAGCTTTAAAATGGCAGTGAATGGCTGCTGCCAATAAAGTGCAATAAAGCGCATCCATCATAAAAAGTACTCCTCATGGCTCCAGGGGGTTAATAAAGGCCTTCTGAAGTGAATGCAATATCCATATTTAAAACTTTATAAACCATCTTTAGCTTCCGCTAACTGTCGTATGTGCTTTCACGAGAGTGGCGTTCTAGCGAATAACGTAGGATGTAGGTGTAACGTAAACTCCGGTGAGTCCCGTGAGAACCAAGTTTTGTTTACAGCAAAGGAAAACCAGTTTCCTCTTGGCTTACATCTAAACCCTCCATCATTTTTCTTTACAAATCCCCCTATCATACTTCTAATTAGTGACCGGTGTTTTGTTTTTCTCTCTCTACTGTGCTTTTGCTTTCGTCACTTTTCACTAGAGACTTATGCTACACCTATGACATCCACTGGAACGCCACTCTCTCATGAATGCGCATACAAAAAGTTAGTGACAGATTATGATTTATAAAGTTTTAAATATAGATATTTTTCTAACACAAACACAATGATTCACTACAGAAGGCCTTTATTAACTCCTTGGAGCTGTGTGAAGCACTTTTTTATGATGGATGAATGCACTTTATTGGACTTCAAAATCTCAACAGCCATTCACTGCCATTATAATGCTTGGAAGAGACAGGAAATTTTTAAAGGGGTCCTATTATGCTCATTTACAAAGTCTTTATTTTATTTTGGAGGTGTTTTATGCTTGGTGGTTCGAAAAACGCATTCTTTTTACATTATTACAATACCTTTTTCCCCTGCCTGGCACAAATGAATCAATTAGTTCCGGGTTTAATGAAGGCCCGCCTTCCGAAAAACAAAACGTGTTATGATTGGTTAGCTGTCCCAGTGCGTTGTGATTGGCGAACAGCTTAGACGGTGTTTCAGTACTGCCACGCCCCTTGCCAAAGCAGTAAGTTCCATCTTCTCCGTTATAGTTAAGGATATATTAAGGTATAGCTGACGCTACAGTAATGTTGGTTCCTACTGTCAGCCTGTGCGATCACCCGATACATGATATTATCATGCTAATTTAATTATATACATTCTTAGTTTCATTGCCCGAAAGCAGCTCCAGCATAAAGCTAAAGGCAGCCTAATGTTTTTTAATATGACTTAATCTGTATTTAACATGACAACAATTGAATAAAAACATTGTAAGTTACTAATTATAATGCTTACATTTCCTTAGTTATTCAAAAATCAGCTATAGAAAACAAGAAAAGAACATCATCACTGATTAGCCTAGCCTAGTCTAGTGCAAGTTTATGCATTATGAAAAAAAACACTCGTGTTATAAGTGAAGCTATCTACACTGTATGATGAATACATCTCTTACCACACACTGCACACATCTGCAGCGTGTTACGGCTCTGACGTGGCCAAGAAAGAAGAAAGTCATATACACTTAGGATGGCTTGGTAATTTTCATTTTTGGGTGAACTACCCCTTTAAGCAGTCCGCCATGTTGGAACGGCCCAGTCCATGAATACTCAAGAACAAGTTGTCTGCTTGTCTGCAACCATTGTTATGCGCATGTATGAAGCCCCTATTACTTTTGTAGAGACTTTTGTTTGATGTTTACAAACTCTGCCTCCTTACACTTACATTTTGAGTGTGATTCATTGGCCAGAAAAAGAGAAAATAAAGATGAATTTCAACTGATGTAAGTAAACTTTCTTAATTTTTAGAGGTGTGTTTCCTACAAGCATTGTTGGTCAATTGTCACAAGTTCCGTTGTTATATAGTTCAAAGGTTCAATGTTTCCTGAAACCACAGTTCCATCAAGCATTAGCAAATAGCATTACAAAGCTTTGTGGTTAGAACTAAAGCTCTCCACCTGTGGCTATATGAATGGTTTCCTGTTATTATGACATGGACTTCAAGAGTTCATTCTCATGAGCTAAAGGCTATCATGAAGTTCAGTCTATATCTTTTTTCCCATATGTATAAAATGCATTTCACATCGATTTCATATCATTTTAAGCAAAACAGCAGAGAACAAAAATAACAAAGTAGGACGGAAAACACACTTCTGATGGTTGCAACTCATAATTGATTAGTCTGTTGATTATTAATTTAATTAGTGAAACAGTCAGGTAATAAAAAAGAAAATCATATTTTTTAATAAATTAAGTTTCAACTGAGGTGGTCTTGGTCTGATGGTTTTGCTGCAGGTACAAGTGAAACTGGTATGTTCACAAATGCTTACACAAACTGAAACTAAGAAAAAAAACATACCAGGTTCCAAATCAAAAGCTATTAATAAAGAAGGCGTGAAAGCACTCATATAAAGACACAGATACCTCACCCGCCTCAAAGAGGCTTCAATCTACATAGAATTTTGCACATAGATTACAGTATACAGAATACCCTCTCTCTGTCAGTCACATCCAGTAAACACACAGAGTCACACACCTCTCCCTTCGGTGTGGTCACGGCAGTCCTGCGTGGGTCAATCTCTTCATTTATGCTAGACAGGAAGTTCTGGGATATTCTCAGAGCATCCTGCAGTAGAGGGAAGTCTGGATGATCCTTAGGAGTGTGTTTCAACAAATCCTGAAAAAGAACAAAACAAACAGACAACATATTTGAGATTTATGTTTACTCTTTAAGAGATAATCCAACTATCAAAATAAAATATAACACAATCAGCAGTTATCGGGGTTCAAGCGCTTTAAGGCATTTAAGCACATACGAAAAAAGACATTATTTAGCAAGCCTGTGACCACCAAATCAATGATTTAAAAAAGCATTTTTGCCAAATCCAGGTAATTTACCATAAAAATATTATGTTTTTTTTAAACGTTTATGAATGTTATAGGCACAGCTGTGGTCTGATCTCCTTAAAACAGCATGCTTGTTTAGAATTACCTGTCGTATGTGCTCAGCAGGTTTAGTGAAGTTTTTAGTGAGTTGTACTTTAGGCTTTATAGGATTTAGGGTAAATTTGGACAGGCCCCTTTTCTAAACGACACTGTTATAGCTTCCCAAAAGGTAAATTTTTTTTTTTTCGACAATTATTGACCTAGAGAGTCCAGAGAATTGTACCACAGTGGTTTTTCAAGATTGAGCGAAAAACCTAGGACTAGTTTGCAAAAGTAGGTTTTTTTTTTTTTTTTACAACTTCTCGATCATTTAACAAATGATTTGATTGACAGCAGTGGTTCTGGAGGCAAAGTTGTCCGGAATGAGGCGTTCTATCGTATGATATGAATATCACACGCATGTGCGAAAACCACATAAAGCACAATCGTTTACGCCCTTAAAAAACACACGATATGGCCACCCCAGTGGCTGATTTCTTTTACATTTCTCGCAGACCTTTGGGGCCATGTCAAACAGGCCCACCGAGTTTCTTTCTGATCGCTCTCCTTTAACCTTGTTTAATAGGTGTTCTGAGTTTGGTGAAGATATGTCATTCCATTCAGGAGTTATAAGCATTTTACTAGAGGTGACCCTGCCCCTTTCAAATGTTTTGGCGCATCTTTGCGATGGTAAGTCGAATGTTAAACTTTTTTTTGATAGTTATTGATATTCTTTAGAGAGTCTGTCTGCAGTGGTTTAGTTCCGATTGGTAGGGATGTTCTGATTCCGATACTAGTATCAGAAATGCCACCGTTACCACAAAAATTCTGGCATCGGCATCGCTGAGTACTTGAACCCATGTACCGATCCGATACCATTTCCTCACATGACCTAGTTATGCCCACTAGCTTTGCTTAAGGCTACAAATCAGATATCAATTCTTCTTTGCTGCTCAGGATGCAAAAACAGGATGTTGTGCTGTGTTGCCACAAGAAACCACTGTTTAGAGCAGCGAAGAAGAAACATTGTACAAATGTGCTAGCAGTATGTCCGCTGTTTGGTAGTATTTCAGACTGGTCTAACCAGCCAGTAAAACGGTGACATGTCTCATATGCCATGCTGCAGTTTCAAGGGGTGGCACAAGTATTTGCACCTTTAACATGACTAAGCTGTTAGTTATTTTTTCCCCTTCTCCCAAAACAGCTTATGCTTCTGTTTCAGCTATTAAAATAGTTCAATTTTGTATGTAATGGCAAAGTAATTATATTTAGTTTAATTTAGTTAATTTAGAAAAAAGTTTGGAGCATTTTTTGTTCTAAATATAGTTTTTGTCTAAATATTGTTTTTTGTTTTTTAAAGTAATGAACAGCAGCCAGAGGAAGACTATTCATAGTCTGTTTGATCATTTGCCTTCTCAAATCATCACAACTTGCCTAAAAAAAAAATACATATATATAATAGATATAAAACAGTTCAAGTATAAAACAGTGTTAGTTTAAACGTTAACTTATATTTGATTGGATATGCGATATTAGGTGCATATCCAATCGTTTGTGTGGACAGTGGAAGCTGAAGCCCGCTTGCAGGACATCACTTTCAATCACTTTCATTTCTTTCAGTGTAAACAATTTAATATTGTCCGTAATTTTTGCTCACAAAGGTAAGAGTAACACATCATTCGGAACTGTAAAGGGGCTACTTTTATTTGTGTGCACTCACAATATCAACAAAACATTATAAAATAGCGCTTTTATAAAGTAAAGAAAACAAACATGATGCACTTTCTTTTGTCTCATTCTTGAACAAGAGTGTTTCACAAAAATAAACCAAAACTCAGCGAACACGTGCCTCACAGACATGATAAATATATCTATATATATATTTACATATATAGAGAGAGAGAGAAAGCTTTAAATTATTACTTAATGAAATAAAACAAACCGAAAACAAAAAACATTTTCATTATGTAATCCGTTAAGATGCATTTCTCTCTAAAGGCCCGTCCAAAGAGGAGATTGCGAGTCAGGATCTTTGCGACACTGACTCAGAATACACTAGTTTTCCGTTGTTTATCATGGACATAGTCTCTGAAGTTTGTTATTAACATTTTTTAGATTCTTTATACAGTTATATTGTAAGACTAAATACCTTTTTCAGTTAACAGTGTTAGATTTGTGGCTGCATCTGAACTTTGTTTTCAGAAGTTCAGTTTCTTTTTCAAAAATAAATAATATTAGTATGTCAAATAATAAAATTTTTTGAAAAAAGGTTAAGTCTAAAGCAAGCCATAAAATAATTCCATCAGTTCATACAGGGCTAGTAGTACTGTATCTGCAGCTGTATATACAGATACACACCCAGGTATCGGATCAGTACTCGGTATCAGCCAATACTCTGAGCCCAGGTATCAGAATCGGTATCGGGAAGGGAAAAAGGGTATCGGAACATCTCTACCGATTGGGCAAAAAACCTAGGACAAGTTCACAAAAGTAGGTTTTTTCAAAATTTCCAAAATACCCAAAGATTTTGCCAGGCTCACGATCAAATCTGTGGCATGTGTTTTGTCCGGCGTGAGCCAAGGATTCCAACTACATAAGACACTTAAGCCTGCAACTGACAGTTTAGGAGTTAGGAGTACTTTCGTATTCTTGATCGCTGTATCCATCAGGCCGTTTGGGGCGAGCCTTAGTAATGTTGTCGGCAGTGTGAGTACTACCATCCCTCCAAGTTTTATGTCTTTACAACTTATGGTTTGGTCTGCCCGATCAGTTTTTTTTACAATCTCCATTGCTGCTTCTTGGCCATACTAACAATTACAATAGAATTTCGGCGCTATGCGCTTGAACCCCTAAAAAAAATCAATTTTCAAAAGTTCCTCTCATGTGGGATTTATTTATTTATCTATTTTTTATTAATTTTGATTTTGGTAGAACCACCTACTACTGACATCTGGATTTGGCATGTTTGACATGTTGATACTGTATTTTAATGGATATGATGATCTTTATAAACAGTAGAATTTGGTAATCGGAGTGCCTCTTTAGGGCATAGAACACAGTTACAGTTTACAGGTGAATATCTGTACATGCCAAAATGTCATCACAGATAATATGCAAATAATCAACGTGTAAAGACAATTTTCAAGTTAACAAATCAAAAGCGCATGCTCCTTTTGATTGATGGCAACCAAATCTCTACTAAGTTTTATTAACCTCGTTGAACTGTAAAACTCATGCAGTACAAAAAGAGATTTACTAGAAACACTATAAGATCAGTCATATATGTGTGTAAATAACAGCAGGCTGAGTGTGTGATGTCAGGAACATAATAGCCTGTGCATATGCCTTAGTAAAGGTGACCTTACTGTTTTAAACTTGATTACTTGTAATCAATAGATGTATATATAGAGAAAGAGACTCACATGCAAAACCAGAGTGCTGCGAGTGACACGGTCAATAGGCTTGTAGAGGAGAGCTGCAAAGACAAACATTAAAAAATGAATTATAGAGTCATCACAAGTTATGAAATATCATTTTGCATAAGATGCATCTCAGCTCACAAAACACTCATACTTCCAATCATACAAATGTTTAAAAAAAAAAAAAAAGAAAGAAATACAGTACCCTTTCCCAAACTCTATTACACAGCTGACTGAGCAGCCAGACACTACGGATAATAACAGCATCTCTGAACACTTCACAAATATGAGCATCCAGGACAAATGAATGCAAACACTGAGAGGAGGCTCAGTTTATGTCGTCAGCTCTCTGTAAATCCACACACTCTCAATAAGCTGACAGACTGAGAGAGGAGGAAACGCATATCTGTCAGCTCACAGTATCATGCCCTTCCTAGCCATATCTGTGATTCTCAACACTGCAATGGCATATGAACACCTAATATCATATATGCTAAACCAAGCTCTTGTTATTCTTTCCCATTTATCCACCTTGTTTTGAAATACAGTAAGTTATTTTATCAAAATGTGCAAGACTTTCAATTCATTAGCCACTATAGGTACATTTTTATTTTATTACAGACATACAGATAAAAATCAGTTTTATATTTTGTATTATAAGGATGAGCTGCAGATACAGTATGTCTTTTGCTGCAGACGCTCTTTAAAGTCAGGTGGATTCTGATTGGCTGTTGATGTTTTTATCATTTACCAGCATAAAAGTTCAGAAAGTGATTCAAACAATATCGTTCTGCTTGCTGCTTATCAAGGTCAGACTCAGATTGTTTTCCACAAAGTACCGTGTACACATGAGAAGCACTGCTACGCACAGTTTTGAGAAGTATACTGACACACATTCACAGGCTTTCCTGTGAGAAATGTTCAGGAAAGACTTTTGCCTCTCACTTCTTTGACAGCACTAGTGGGAGAATTCTCCACACTCACATCTTCATTGTTTGACAGGGTTACAGCGGGTCCTGTGGTGGCCCTGCTGTCTTTCACTCTAATGGACGATGATTCCCAGCAGTCCCTTCTCACTCATGCTCACTTCATCTAATTACAGAATCACATCGCAACAGAACGGAGCTCTCTGACAGGGCATATTTCCCATGAGCCTCTGCAAGGCTGATGGATTACAGTAGAGAGAGAGAGAAAGGTTTCAGGAGGAGAACAGAGATGTGAGGTGAACTACTGATTTATAAGGGAAAACTACAGCGTCATTTATCAATTAAGATATATAAAAGGAGTCATCAGTCCTGTCTCTCTCATGCCAGTGTTCATTTGCATTACCATTTACAGGGCTTTATCAGCATTCTCTATGGTGGTTTGAGGGGAAAATTTGTGGAATTTTGCTTGTCCATGCAAAACTCGTTGCCACAGTGTTTGGGTGGTTGGAAAGCTGCTGCGGTTGTTAGATGTTCTGAGTGTTAGCATTTAGCCGAGTGGTTGTTTTGGTGTTCTGGGTAGTTGTTAGAAAGATGTTAGTGTGCTCTGTGTGAATGCTAGAGCACTGCGAGACGTTTGCTATGGGATACACTGTTCAGGATTATCGCTAGGAAGTTGCTAAGGTGTTCTTAGTGGTCACTATGGTGCTGTTGGTTGATTCCTTGAGCACTGCTAGTTGGCTGCTATGAGTTATGGCATTCTGGGAGGTTGCTATTGCATTTCTATTTAGTTGCTGTTAGTTGCTATGTTATGGTGTTCTAGGTAGTCACTAGGCAGTTGCTAGGGTGTTCTTTGTGGTTGCTAAAGTGTTGATAGTTGGTTGCTATGAGTTATGTAGTTCTTGGTGCTCGCTATGGGTTATGGTGTTTTCAGTGGTCACTAGGCAGTTGCTGTTATTTGTAGTTATAGAGTGCTAACTGGTTGCTAGGGCATTGCTAGGTGGTAGATATGAATTATGGTGTGCTGGAAGGTTGTGAGGTTCTAAGTGGTCACTGAAAAGTTGCTGGAGTGTTCTTTGTAGTTGTTATAGAGTGCTAACTGGTTTCTAAGGCATTGCTAGGTGGTTGCTATGAGTTGTGATGTTCTGAGTGATCACTCGGGAGTTGCTAGGTTGTTTTTGTGGTTGTTACAGTGTGCTAGCTAGTTTCTAGGGCATTGCTTGGTGGTTGCTATGAGCTATAGTGTTCGGAATGGTCACTAGGCAGTTGCTAGGGTGTTCTTTGCGCTTGTTAAAGTGTGTTAATTGGTTGCTAGGGTATTGCTAGGTGGTTGCTATGGATTAAGGTATTTGAAGAGATGACTAGGCTGTTGCTAGGGTGTCCTTTGTGATTGTTATAGTGTGTTACTTGGTTGCTAGGGTTATGCTTGGTTGTTGCTATGAGTTATGGTGTTCGGAAAGTTCACTAGGCAGTTACTAGGGTGTTCTTTGCGGTGATTAAAGTGTGCTAACTGGTTGCTAGGGCATTGCCAAGTGGTTGCTATGGAGTACAGTATTCAAAGGGGTGACTATGCTGTTGCTAGGGTGTCCTTTGCGGTTGTTACAGCGTGCTTACTGGTTGCAAGGGCATTGCTAGGTGT
Organism: Labeo calbasu; assembly: GCA_019740295.1. Classification (NCBI taxonomy): domain Eukaryota; kingdom Metazoa; phylum Chordata; class Actinopteri; order Cypriniformes; family Cyprinidae; genus Labeo; species Labeo calbasu. Next base: position 3,119 of record JAHKKF010496527.1, on the reverse strand, counting down.
TTGCTATGGAGTTGCTACGAGTTATGATGTTCTGACTGGTTAATGGGGAGTTGCTACAGTGTTTTTTGTTGTTGTTACAGTGTGCTAGTTGGTTGCTAGGGCATTGCTAGACAGTTGCTATAAGTCATAGTGGATTGGGGAGGTTGCTAAGGCATTGTGATGTTATAAGTTGTCACTGGGGAGTTGCTAGGGTGTCCTTTGTGGTTGTTACAGTGTGCTAACTGGTTGCTAGGGTGTTACAAGGTGTTTGCTATGGATTATGGTTACCTGAGGGGTCAATAGGCAGTTGTTAGAATGTTCTTTGTGGTTGCTACGGTGTAGTCAGCGACATCATTGCTAGGTGGTTGCTTTTGTGCTTATGGTGTTCTGTTGGTCACTAGGCAGTAGCTAGGGTGTTCTTTAAAGTTGTTACAGTGTGCTATCTGGTTGCTAGGGCATTGCTAGATGGTTGAGTTATGTTGTGCTGAGTGGTCACTAGGCAGTCGCTAAGGTGTTAGTTGTGGTTGTTACAGTGTGCTAACTAGTTGCTAGGTGGTTGCAGTGGATTATGGTGTTCTGAAGGGTAACTAGGCAGTTGCGAGGGTGCTCTCTGTGATTGTTACAGTGTGCTAGTTGGTTGCTAGGGCATTGCTAGGCAACTGCTATGAGTTATGGAGTTCAAGGTCACTCCTAAGGCATTGCTAAGTGGTTACAATGGGTTATGGTGTGTTCAGGGTTGTTGCTAGGTGGTTACTATGGGTTATGGTGTTCAGGGTCATTGCTAGGTGGTTACTAGGGTTATGGTGTTCAAGGTTGTTGCTAGGTGGTTACTATGGATTATGGTGTTCAGGGTCATTGCTAGGGCATTGCAAGGTGTTTACTATAGGTTATGGTGATGTTAGCTAGGCAGTTACTACAGTGTTCGTTGTGATTACAGTGAAGTTTGTGGTTACTATAGTGTTGCTAGATGGTTTCTAGGGCATTGCTGGGGTGTTCTTTGTGGATGCTACAGTGTTGCTATGGTTGTTGTAACTTGTGGTGTTCTGGATGGTTGCTAGTGCTTTGTGGTTTTAAGTGTTGTTATGATACTAGGGTTATGGTGTTCAAGGTTGTTGCTAGGTGGTTATTATAGGTTATGGTGTTTAGGGTCGTCGCTAGGGTATTGATAGGTGATTACTATGGGTTATGGTGTTCAAGGTCATTGAGGGCATTGCTAGGTGGTTAATAGGGCCATGGTGTTCAAGGTTGTTGCTAGGTGGTTATTATGAGTTATGGTGTTTAGGGTCACTGCTAGGGCATTGCTAGGTGGTTACTATGGGTTATAGTGTTCTGGGTTGTTGCTAGGTGGTTACTATGGGTTATGGTGTTCAGGGTCATTGAGGGCATTGCTAGGTGGTTAATAGGGTTACGGTATTCAAGGTTGTTGCTAGGTGATTACTATAGGTTATAGTTTTCACGGTCATTGCTAGGGCATTGCAAGGTGGTTACTATAGGTTATGGTGATGTTAGCTAGGCAGTTACTACAGTGTTCGTTGTGATTACAGTGGAGTTTGTGATTACTATAGTGTTGCCAGATGGTTTCTAGGTTATTGCTGGGGTGTTCTTTGTGGATGCTACAGTGTTGCTATGGTAGTTGTAACTTGTGGTGTTCTGGATGGTTGCTAGTGCATTGCTCCATGGTTTTGTGTCCTGGTGCTTTTTAGGCAGATGCTACCATGTGCTTTGTAGTTGCCAGAGTCTTGTTAAGTGGTTGTAAGTGTTGTTATGATAGTTTTACTAAATGAATGGTTACAGTAAGTGTTGTACAGTAAGTTTTTATGTTGGTGCTATGCAGTTGGTGCTATTCTAGTCCCTTGTCAGTTGATTTTAGCTCATTCCACCTCACAACTCCTGGCCAATCACAACTGATTGGATCTGAAAGGGAACCAATCAGGGCTGCATTTCCTGAAAGCATTGTTATCCTAAGTAGCATTGGCACCAGTCCTCTCTATAAACTATTTAGACTAACAATGCTTTTAGTTTAGAGAAATGCAGCCCAGGACAGTCGCTTCAGGTTGTGACATCCAATCACAATCTTGAAGCACATCTCAGCATAGACACTTGCATACTAATTTGAGTTCAAGATGCCCTTCACACGCAGTCACAGAATAAACCATTCTAGATCAATAGAGCTACTGATTTCCCATACATTCATCCTGCTGAACTGAGAAAAAGAGGACTAGAGTTTAATATTCATCAGGAACAGAAGAATATGAGAGAAAGAGAGCAGCGAGTGATGGAGTGAAGGGACTGTAGACACCCATGGGCAGCATGTGTATATTTTTTCTTAGTGTCTGTGGGCCAGTTTTCAACGTCACACAAGACAGCATTGTGTGATTAATCATCAAATGAAATCACTTTCACTCCCCGTCTATAAAAGACGACAGATTACACACTGATATTGCAGGGACTTTCCATAAAGGCAACCGATAATAATTTTCACTTATTTTATACATTAAAATACACTGTTTAAAGTATAAACAGAAGTATAAAGCAGAATGGAGGGCATCTCTTTACCAAAAAAATTGTTTCAATTCATATGCAACTGTCAAATGAGGGAACTGAAAATACTTTTACATTAGCTTCTAAATAGACTTTAAACTTTTAACTCAGTAAAACATCTTCCTATTTTCCATATATTCTCAGACCACCCACATATATATGATTACAAAGCACAGCAAGTTGTGTGTCATTGGGAGATGATTTAATCTAAATGTCACTGTTATGAGTCTAACAGCATAACTAGCCTCAGCAGAGAAAAACAAATATTGCAAAAAAATACTGTGGGCTGATACCATCTGAGTCATGCTCGCACAAGACAAACATTAGTCTGTTCTTATGCTTTGCTAAATACCAAAAAAAAAGTGTTTGAGGAATTCTGTCACATCAGCTAGGGTCTGACAGAGAAGAACTGAAATCTGGTCTTGACAGGACATATTGTACTCTGTGATACGAATAGACAAAGCAGGTTGCTCATAGTGGCAGAAGTCATTAGAGATGTGTAAAACATTAGCGAAGTCGATACATAGACATTGACATTAATTCATACTGACTACTTCTAGACTCTACTAGCTGACTGTAGCGGAAACCTATTTAACAAT
>JAHKKF010496526.1:0-14421 GCA_019740295.1 Labeo calbasu | reverse complement strand
AATTTTAAAAACGTCCATTTCCAGCTCACATTTGAGCGCTGTTGAGACGATTTTTAAACACCGCTGATTGGCCATAGTGTTCACATGACCGTGATTGGCTACAATGATAAGCGCTTTACGCTCCTCACCGAGCGCTCACACTTAAGCACAACGGGAACGTTTGAAAGCCGCATGTGTCAGCGGATCCCTAATACATCTGCATATAGACGGATCCGCTAACAGATGCTGCTTTCAAACGCTACCGTTGTGCTTATGTGTGAGCGCTCGGTGAGGAGAGTATAGCCAATATATAGCCAATCACGGTCATGTCTGTTGAGCGCGTGAACACTATGGCCAATCAGCGATGTTTAAAAATCGGCTCAACAGCGCTCAAATGTGAGCGGGAAATTGACATTTTTAAAATTTCTGTACCGAAAGTACCGAACCCGGTACCTTTTGACAACTCTACTGTTAAGCACAAATGCTCACCTTGCAGCAGCCCGACCTCACACATTACCTAATCATATTGGAAAGGTCATAACGTAGGTGGAAGTACCAACCCAGTGTTTATAAAGTGAAAGTGCAAAGAAAGTCAAACCCCCATTACAAAAAAACATAAAACAATGTGGTCAGACAATTTTGAAGTTGGAGGTGAACATGAGATAGAGTGTTTTCCTGGAATGTTTCCCTAAAAAACCTTAATTTCTTTGGGACTGAAGACAGATCAATTATCAGATCAAGTAAATTATCTGTAAATTTTTATTCTGCAAGTAAACTTCTCCTTTAATTGCAATGCCTTGTCAGGTCAGATTAGGTAGTGGCTTCAATGCAAGGCTACAAAACACCAAGAGATCTAGGTTTGTGATCAGATGTCTGCATAAAAACAGATAAGTGTTCCAAGAATGTAACAGCAGCATATGTGAATAGATGTAGTCAGATAAGAGGTCTTAATATGCTTATTCTGAAAGGTACTCATAGGTATGCTATTGATGTAATTTAGACCAATTTAGATTCAACTAAAGTGGTATAGACTGTAGATCCAATAATGGCAAATCAAAAGTGGAAATTGTCTGCCCATCATGGTGAGAGGCCATTAAAGTCATTTCTGTGATTAAGCTACAGACATCAAGGCCTCTAGTGATGGCTATTTGATCTACAATACAAGTGCTCTTTGTTATGTTAAAGGAATATCACACAAAAAAATGGAAATTCTGTTATTTACTCCCCCTCCTGTTGTTTCAAATCTGTATGACTTTTTTTTCTGTAGAACATAAAAATATATTTTGAGAAATGTCAGTACAATGGAAGTCAATGGTCACCAAAATAGTTGGGTTATAAATGTTGTTTTTTTAAATATTTTTCTGTGGAAGGTTTGGAATATGACTTTTCATTTTTATCTCTTTGACAATCAAATGGTGTCAAAGACAACAACAATATTTTTTGTAAAAGAAAAAAAAAAATCTATTAAAATGGAGGCAAATGCGATCTCATTTCAGTCAACTAGGAAAAGTGGGTGCAACACGCCTGACAGAAACCTCAGTGACTATGACAAGTGGAGCAGCCAGTTACTGCCCTCCTTGCCACTCGTGGTGAGAGATTTGAGGGCAATGTTTCTTCCAGGCAAGCAGTCCAAGATTGAGAGCACACAGGAAAGGAGAGTCAAATGTGACTGCTCATTAGTTTGACTAGCCTCATGCAGGCAGGTAGAGCAGAGAGCTGGCCATTTTACTGAAGTTGATTCCCTGGGGGCAGAGCGATGCCAAGCTGTGGGAGAAATCCATGGTTCTGCAGGGTTGTGAAAGAGCCCTGCAACTACATTTAAAGCTTGAGCCTCCAATGTATGCCATATTCGCTGAAGGTTTTCTTATTTTGTATTCTATGCACAAGTTCCTTATTTATCCAGTTTCACAACTAATGCAGATGCTTTTTATTCATCCACAGGAGCTATACCTACAACTTAAAGGAATAACTCAGCCAAAAATAACAACTCTGCCATTATTTACTCAGCCTCATGTTATTCCAAACCTATGCGCTATTAGTTAAGGTTGCTTGCTGAATCTTGACTAAATCACATTTTAGTATTGTGAATGTGAGTTTGCAGTCTGTACTGAATGATACAAAATAAAAACTACTCCATTTCAAGTGAGAATACTATAACAACAGCTGTTCATTAGCACTATTCTTTTATAACACACACACAAAAAAAACCTCTCAGTGTACGCTACAGTCATCTGACTCATGGTGTTCCAGACACCAATATTTTAATGATTCAGAAGATATGAATCATTGTCTGGCCAGTGAAGATTTCAGTATGGATATAAAGGTTACAATCATGACTGTTCAGCAGTACTACTGCACAACATAAGTGAATATTACCACCATTTTTGTTTCTGATTTGATAGCGTGTTTGAAACTGGGACAGGTAACATAAGAAATCCAAACTGACTTCTCATTTAAAAAATATAAAACACACACACACACACACACACCACACAAATATACAGCTGAGGTCAAAAGTTTACATCCCCCTTTCAGAATAATTAAAAATGTTACGTATTTTACCAAAATAGGATGAATCATACAAAATGCATGTTATTGTTTATTTAATACTGATCTGAATAAGATATTTCACATAAAATATGTTTACATAAAGTCCACAAGAGAAAACAATAGTGCAATTTAGAAAAATGAGCCGGTTCAAAAGTTTACATCCCCTTGTCTCTTAATACTGTGTTCTTACCTGAATGATCCACAGCTGTTTTGTTTTTAAGTGATAGTTGTTCATGAGTCCCTTGTTTGTCCTGAACAGTTAAACTGCTTGCAGTTTAAACAGAGCAGTGGATCATTCAGGTAGCAACACAGTATTAAGAATCAAGGGAATGTGAACTATTATTTTCTCTTCTGAACTACAGGTGCATCCCAAAAAATTTGAATATTGTGAAAAAGTTCTAGATATATTCTAGATTTATTACATGTAAAGTAAAACATTTCTAAAGTTTTTTTGTTTTAATTTTGATGATTAGAGCTTACAGCTCATGAAAGTGAAAAATCCAGCAGCTGTTTACAGAGTGCTGTATCAAAGCATATCAAATGCAAAGTTGACTGGAAGGAAGAAATTGGGTAGGAAAAGATGCACAAGCAACAGGGATGACCGCAAGCTTCAAGAAAACTGTCAAGCAAAGCCGATTCAAACACTTGGGAGAGCTTCACAAGGAGTGGAATGAAGCCGGAGTCAGTGCATCAAGAGTCACCATGCTTAGATGTCTTCAGGAAAAGGGCTACCAAGCTACTTCTGAAACAGAAAAACGTCAGAAGCATCTTACCTGGGCTAAGGAGAAAATGAACTGGACTGTTGCTTAGTGGTTCAGATGAAAGTAAATTTTGCATTTCATGTTGAAATCATGGTCCCAGAGTCTGGAGGAAGACTGGAGAGACACAGAATCCAAGCTGCTTGAAGTCCAGTGTGAAATTTCTGAAGTCAGTGATGATTTGGGGTGTCGTGACGTCTGCTGGTGTTGGTCTACTGTGTTTTATCAAGTCCAAAGTCAATGCAGCTGTCTACCGGGAGATTTTGGAGCACTTTATGCTTTATGCTTCCACCTGATGCTGATTTCCTTTTCCAGTAGGATTTAGCACCTGCCACAGTGCCAAAAACACTTCCAAGTGGTTTGCTGACCATGATATTACTGTGCTTTATTGGCCAGCCAATATGCCTGACCCGAACCCCACTGAGAATCTATGGGATATTTTCAAGAGAAAGATGAGAAACAGTCAATCCAACAATATACAGATCATCTGAAGGTTCAGTAGTGCCTCAGCAGTGCCACAGGCTGATCACTTACATGCCACACTTCACTGATGCTGTAATTTATGCTAGGAGCAAAGAATTTGCTGTAGTATGTGCTGCCAACCAAGTATTGAGTGCATAAATGAACATTCTTTAAAAAACTCAAACTTTTCTGTTTTGCAAATCAGGTTTTTGATTGTTCTTAGGAAATATTCTAATATTTTGAGATACTGGGTTTTTGACTTTCATGAGCTGTGAGCTCTAATCATCAAAATTAAAAAATTTTTAGAAAAGTTTTACTTCACATGTAATGAATCTAGAATATATGAAAGTTTCAGTTTTGTAAATAAGTTACAAACAAAAAATGAACTTTTTCACGATATTCTAATTTTTTGAGAAGCACCTGTATATGTAAACATCTTTTATGTGAAATATCTAATTCAGGTCAGTACTAAATAAACAATAACATGCATTTAGTATGATTCCTCTTATTTTGGTAAAATAATTAACATATTAATGATTCTGAAGGTGTGCAAACTTTTGACCTCAACTGTACATTGTGAATAATGTAGTCCAATATGTGAGCAAATGACTCTTGAGTGTTTAACAAAAGTATAACAATTCTTTCCAAAAAAAAAAAAAAAAAAAAGTGAACTAATCCTGTAGCGGCAAGTTATTTTAAGACATTGCTCTTTTTCACTTTTCAAGGCTTTAATTATTGCATTGCACATATTTACTTACAGACATGCTGGTTTTCCAATTAAAACCTACGGTTCAGAGTTCCAGAAAAGCTTCCGGCTGAAGAAAAGCATCAAGTGGCTAAATAAAGAAACAGTCAAGGTTGAGGAAAGACAAACATGAGAAACCCAGACCTAGTTATCATTGCCTTCCTGCTCAGCTGTGTAATAGATGGTACCGTCTACAGCCAGGTAACCTGCCGCAGAGCCACGTCTCATGAATGGCACACTCAGGCAAAGAACATCAGCGTGAGGTGGACCCTCATGGAGAACACCTGCAGCAGCTTGACCCAGTGCTGGAACAGACAAACCGAAACAAATGGACACTTGTGGACAACTGGGCCATATCACTTTCCTCAGCTCTGCCCACTGGAATTTCAACTTGGAGATGTGATGTTTGTTTCTGCTGACAGAACGCTGGAACAGTATGGTATCCACCTAATTAATGTGTCCAAAGAGGAGTTTGAAAACTGCTTGATTTTAGAGCCACGAAACGAGGAGTTGGTGTTTGCCAACAGTATTAGTGGCACTTTGCAAGTGGAATCGAAATGGCTGACGTCCGGTATGAATTACTTCACGGTCGTTCACAGAGGCAGTAGTCATCTGTGTAGGCTTGGCCTACGCGTTGCACTTCTGGTAAAGCCTCAGCACTGCCAGAGCTCACCTCTTCTTCGTCTGTGTTCAGGAAATGGTGAATGCAGAACTACATTAAAAGATGATTCATTTAGCTGTCAGTGCCACAAACACTTTTCAGGACATTATTGCGAGAACGCTGATGGATGCTATGAACAGCCATGCTTAAATGGAGGCACCTGCCTGAGCAAGAGAACAACCTACACAGATCTTCCACCTTATGAATGTCTTTGCCCCGCTCCATTCACAGGTGAGGAACTCTAGTTTACTTTGCCAAAAAAGAACATATGTCTGTTAATACACCTTTTGCAACTTAAAGGCGTATTACAAGCTCAATACAAGCTAAGCTCTATCGACAGCATTTATTGCATTAAGCAAAACTTGCAGTTAGAGTTATGCACTTACCCATGAGTATGAATTTAAATTGAATTGGCCAAACTCCACGGAAAGTTGGAATGACAGGAAGAGTAATTTATGAATGCAGTTTTAAAAATTAAGCACATGTAATGCATTCTAAATTAAATTTTCTTTCACCCTGGTCCACAAAAGTTAAATTATTAATTGTGATGAAATTAATAAAATAAATACCTTTCTATCAACCTTTAAACCTTCAAATGTTTCTAAACTTTAAACTTTGAATTTCAGTTAATTTTATTTCAATTAATTTTAATGCTTCCGTACATTAAAAATGCAATTCTGATTTATGCTTGCATATTCAAATCAAATTCAGGACCATAAATCATGAACAGTGCACAACCCTGCTGTTTATTTCCGCTGAAAATGCCTTACTATAATTTGTAATTTTTGCTTTTTTAAAACTACTGGACAAGTCAAAATATTTCGGTTGTAATAAACATTATGCCACAAATGCTGTTTACCGAGCTTAACGCGAGTTTAACATCCCTTTAATGCAGAGTCCATTATGAATCCATGCTGACCTTTGAATCATAATGGATGGGGGGAGGTTTAATGGGTGTCCACCTACCTACAGAGAACAGCCTAGTTTCTTTGAAGACAGTTATTTATTATTTATCTGTCATAATTGCAAGTGTTCTACATTTAGCACTGTGCAATTATTTCAAAACTAGAGCCCCTATGGACCATTTATTTGAATAAGCATTTTAAAAATGATTTTATCGCCCCACCCCCATCTCTTTAGTTCCCCAAGCATGGTAATTATTCTCATATGTTTTTGTGCCACCTGAAAGCATTCTTTAATTGCATGATACTTTATAGTTTTCCTCCTCCTGCCATTTAATTTTCTTCTCTCTGTCTTGCTTGTCAATAAAATCGGCATCCAAATGTTGTTTAAATGTTGGTCTCCTGGTGAGCACCAAGGAGAATAGAGTATTCAGAGTGGTGTAATGTTGTCATACTAGCTAATGTGGTTTGTTTTTATGTCTGCTGAATAATTCATCGTACTTCTGTCAGAAGCACTGGAGGCGTTCCTTAGAGACCGCTGGGTACCATGTTATCACAACTAGGCCAGTGTGATCTGAGTCAGATTAAAGCAGAAAACCAAAACTGATCACAGCTGGTAAACATATACAGTATGTACTGTATCATAACAAAGTTACTTGCCTGCATCTTCAGCTCAACAACATGCATTTACCTTATCTGTTAAACAGTTTTAATAATAAAAAAGCAAATACCCTGCACTTAGTAGCATTAAAGCAAATACCACAATAATTTTAAGTTATAAAAAGGATGATCTGTAATACCATAACTCAGTTAAGAAACATTTTATATATATCTCATCAATATCCTCATTATCTTTGCTTATGCTCATGAACCCTTTTAAAATACTGAATCATAAAAGATCATTTCTGTCATTATTTACCTTATGCCGTTCCAAGACAGTATCCTTGTCTTTCTTCCAGTGAAACACAATTAGGCATATCCTTCAGTGAAAGTCGATTTAGATTTGAAACGTCGAGAGGGAAAGAAATCATAAAAATAGTCCAAATGAATGGTGAGCAATCATTCACGCAGTATGAATGTTTGTGGAAGGAACTAAATAAAAATAGTGTAAACGTTTGACTCTTGCGTTACGGTCAATCACTTGCGGTCACGTTCAATTTAAAATTGGCGCCTTTGGAGAGCTATTGTGCGTTGGCGTCATAGTCGGCAATCTTCATTTGTTCACGCGTGTCACATGACCAACAGAACCGCGCTTTGAATTTAAAACGCTGTAAGTTGATATTTGTGAGCGAGGACAGATAGCAATGATATCTGTAAAAATGGGTTAAATTTTACTATATTCCTCATACAGTGCTATCGTATGAATTTAGGAAGCTGCTTGCAGTTTTATGAGCTGATTTCACAGCACTTTTTTTGTTTTCTCGAGGTTGGCATTTAAAATCACTGTCCACTTTCCTCATATAGCATAAAATGCCTGGATACTGCATAGTAGCATTTATTCCTTTAATATTTAGTGATATTTACAATGTTTGCCCCGTAAGTTTGAACCATATTGCACTATTTGAAGTTTAGTAAAGTGAAAGTCAAAATTTCTCTAGTTATATAGTTATATATAGATTGCAGAAAAGCAGCACAAATCTTTCACATCGTTATATAACAGTTTTTATATCAGGCATGTCAAGAATCAGATAATGTACTGAATAAATATGCATGAATTCAAGGTAACGTTAATGTCTATATTTTCACACCATAGGTGTCAACTGCTCTGAAATCATTGGACATCAAAATTGCAGTAAAGGTTGCAAAGAAGGAGCTTGTGTACAAGTCTCATCAACTTCCTACAGATGTGAATGTTTCACAGGATATGCAGGCAAGTATGATTGCAGTTTTTGCTTAAAATCAAAAGCATTCAGTTAAAAGTCTGTTTTAGAAAGCCACTGTGAGTTATGCACTTCACAATAGAGTGATATTTCTTATGAGGTCCAGTAATGGATGTTTAATTTTTCACTGTTTGGCTTCATTTGACTCATTATGTTTTGATAATGAGTCATGTGATTAATGATGGGTCATTTTGGGTGCTTTCACAATGGCAGTGCAATTATGCAAACTCAAATCTGAGTGAGGCTTTTTCTGTCTTTGCTCACATTAAGCTGTCTTTCCTAAGTGAAGAAGCAGATTTGAAAAATTGAACAATTGAAGCCTTCTTATAAGAAAGTCTTCAGAGGGTTCTCGGTGCATAAATGGCCAATTATTTAATAAAGGCTTTAGCTGTGGCTTATTTGAGTGATATGCGCAGGTTGATAAAACTCATGAATGGGGCAGGCCTTTCCTGTAAAAAAGAGACAGAAATAAACAATTTATGCCTTTCTGTCCTTCGCAGTCTGTTTATAAGGCACGACCATGACAGGCTTTTGGAAAGTAATGAGTCTCATTTGCTCCTGTAAAACCATTGCTGGGCTAATGAGCATCTCACCCACAAATGTGTAACAAAAGTTTCACAGTCCCTTGGGTGTTCCTGATAATAACATCATGATAAAGTCTCCAGTCTGAGGTCCAGGTGGCCTTTGCTTGTTGATTAATTGACTTTTGTGTTGCGGCAGTTTGTTCAAGCAGATAGCAGCCTTTAATGTCATGCCTGCAGCTTTAATGCGGAAGAAAAATGTCTAGTTTGTCTGACACAGATTTAGGACTATCGCGGTTTATGATGAATTTCCACTTGAGAGTCACCACTCACAGTAAACTGGCCATGGAACACTTGCAATCTGCATCACGAAAACTGGCCTCTTTTGAGAATACCTTCAACTTCAGTGTTTAAAAAAATCAAATATGATTTTTCAAGGGCCTCTAATGCTTTCAGACAGGCAGCATCTTTTTGGAGTATGTGACTCAAGCTCTTTTAGTAGTTTGTAAGTTGCAATTTTTTTTTGCAAACCTGAACCACATAATTATGTGGTTTGAAATCTGATTAAAATCTGATTTTCTAAAGACTGCTGTATAGTCTAATTGCTCAGATTTATCATTTATCAGTAAATATTTATTATTGTGTACTTTATATACACTCAAAAATGTTGTTTTGTGTTACTTTTCCCTTTTTTAAACAGTTTATTTTAGCACAACTGTATCAAGTTTCTTTTTCAAATGTGATTACTTCACACTAAATTAACTTGAAACAGATAGGCATAAAACAGTGTTTACATTTTCAAACAAGCTATTTCAATCAAGTAGCTTGATCAAAAAGGCAATTTATGTAAAGAAAACAAATAAAACATCAATTGTTCATCCAATAGTGAATATACATGAATGTGTAAATACATGGTTTAAGAGTTTAACACTGCTGTAAAATGTGACAACTTTACAAGCACCTCCTTGTTTGCTTGGGTGTGAAGCTTACTGTTGGGAATAAATTGTTCCTGAAGTATTAAAAAAAATATATATATTAAAATGCCGGTAGGGCTTTGAGAATAAAATATTTTTAAATCCGATTTGCCTTTACCACAGGCTCATTTGACTATGATTCAGCTCTATTAGACAGAACTGTTGCGCCGTGGCGCAAGTACATCAACCGTCTCTCACCGCAGATTTCTGTAGCACCTTGTAAGGAACTGAAAGTAACTGGTCTCCAGTTCTGCTCTGTTTGGGCCCCCTGTGGGGCCAGCAGCTCTCTGACTTTGCCCAAGCTGTCACCCCATTAATCATAGTGAAGTTAACGGCTGGCCCGGTACTGACTGCCCTTACGGACCAGAGCCTACACACACATAATAATGAGCCCCACACGTGGGACACTTCAAATGAGATTTTCTTTTGATTCCACTCTCCTGTGTACCTTATTCAGACTGCCAGGGGTGTTTGTTTCCGCATGTTACAAAATTAATAGGATATGCCCTATTGGATACACTATTAATTTTGCTATTCCCCTGCCGCATGGTTTTTGTGGAAATTCAAGTACTGTAATTGTCTTGTTTCTGAGTGGTTTTAATAGCAGGTTGGCTTCTGATTTGGATAGGCGATATCTCAAGGTAGCGCACAGCAGGGTGTCACAAACTGTTTCATATCGCTGCTTTTATGATTTTCATCAACCTTCATGAAGTCATCAGCCTTTATCAAACATTGAATCATGTACCTATATAATGCATTACTATTTCAAAGACCTCCTAGGAGGAATGGTTGCCAATCAAAGATAGTTGTTGTGTAAGAATAAAATAATATGTTGAGCTTTTTTTATAATGTCAAGAGCTTTTCATTTTCAATTTCCCACTGTGGATCACGAAGAAACACTGCAGAGAGACATACACTTAGACTGACGGCCAATGGTGTGTCCTCAAAAGCAGTTGGGTGCCTCTGGGACTGATGACCTTTGTATCATCCTGTGAGCTTAACACGCTAGAATATGCTTTAAAAAACTGAACGACAAAAGGAAAGGAAAACACAGTAACAAGGAAGATAAATGAGTTAGCTCCTGCTGAGGAACATGGAGGGGAAAAAAGAAAAAGCAAACAGAGCACCGCTAGGGAATAAAATCAAATCATGTTCACCTTGAACCTACAGTGCTGCATAGTCAAGTCTAAATTTAACCTGCGAGGAGCGGAAATCAGACTGATGTTCCAATCCACGGTTACCTTAGAGGAACCAGCAGCCTAGATGTTCTCGGTCCAAAACCTTCAGCCCCTTTGATCGGGTTGTTCGGTTCAGAGAAAGTGGGGACTTAATTTGGACCCTTGAACCTCTACATTATTGAAGCATTGAGAAAAGTGGGAGGGCGATATAAGCTTTATGTTCTCATTTTTCATCAGACCAAATGAGAGCTGTGGGACGCCACGCTGAGAGACTCAGTACTGTTGATATGCTGGAGCAATTGTCCGCTCTCATTACGGTCGTAAAGATTGAACATTTGTTCTCACTATGCAGTCAGAAGCTAATAGTTAATATGAAGATGAACTGGAAGCTAAAGAGCAGCAGTCTTAAATCAGATTAGTAGTGTATTTGAATAAAATTTAAGCGTGATTCTTTCTACAATTGCATTTTTTTTTTTAATTCTTTAAATTTCATTGACTTTATATGTCATAATAGGCACTATTAAACAGAATAACATGCTTTAAAGGGATAGTTCACCCAAAACTGAAAATTAGCCCATACTCCCCCTTAAACCATCCTAGGTGTATATGTATTCTTTCAGACAAATACAATCTGAGTTATATTATCCTTTAACTGTCACCCGTCCCCTCAGTGGGACGCCTAAGTTTACTTCACTGTATTACAAATAAATCCTAATCTAATCATGACAAACTATATCGTTGGAAAGGTCTAAGGTTCCTAAATAGATATTTTACTGCTCCTTTTTGTTACAAATTTTCTAGAAACAGTAATAGATTAATTTTTGACAAGAATACACCTCAAAAATCTGCATAATAACAGGAGTTCTGACGTTTGTCACAAGGTCTTTTTGCTGCCTTTTTCTGTAAAACATTTTAGAAATCATCAGAAATTAAATATCAACTAAAAGCGTAAAACCTCAAAATTCATCCTGTGATGCCATTTTAAAATCAGACGTTATATTACCATGGAAATGGGACTTCAAGATCATATATTCGTTCATGAATTAAAACAATTTAAGTTTAAGTAGTGTACTTTCACATCTGTGTTCAAAAATGGGGGTGACAGTTGAGAAGCTGGAGTATACGGTTTATAAAACTGTAAATATGGACATTTTTCTCACACAAAGGCATCGCTTCACTTTAGAATGCCTTTATTAACCTCATGGAGCTGTTTGGAGTATGGATGGATGCACTTTATTTTGCTTTAAAATCTCAACAGCCATTCACTGCCATTATAAAGCTTGGAAAAGCCAGGACATGTTTTAATACAAATTTGCTTTTATTCGTCTGAAAGAATAAAGTTATAGACACCTAGGATGGCTTAAAGGTGAGTAAATCCTGGGCTAATTTTCATTTTTGATAAAATAATTATATATTCAGCTAAGCAAAAGATCCTGAAAGGGAATGTGCTGTTGCAAATCCGATTACAGCTATGATTTGATCTTAAGCGCAAACCTTAATAGAGAACAGATAAAGCAAAAGTAAAGAGAATCTTAAATCAAAGTACATAAACTTCAACACAATTTCAGGTATAATGTTTAGTATCTACACAAAGTTGTTGCTATGCAACAAAGTAACCTTGTTGCATTTTGACAAACTGCCCTGGAACTCAATGGATTTCCAAATGTGTTTTCATAAATAACATGATTGATTATGTTGTGTGGCTGGATATAACTTGTAAAAATTAAAATAACAAAAAGAACTGGTAAATGAACACATTTATTTTATTGCACTTGTTTTTCTATAATAGAGAACTGAGACAAAAATACAGACAGTGATGAATCATGATTGCATCAATGCGATATATATATATATATATATAATTTTTTTTAATGCACAAATGCTTGCATATGCACTATTAGCAAATGAGACCCGGTGTCTAATTTAAAAATGCTTTGACAGATGCATGTGTTTTCATTCATTTTAATTGTAATTATTTCATAATCATTCATTCTCAATAAATACTTTCATTGCAGGTACTTACTGTGAGCGAAAGAGGCTCCTCTGCGATTCAAATCCGTGCTGGAATGGCGGTCGCTGTGAGGAGACTGCTAATGGATATGTTTGCACATGCCCAGGGGGTTTCACAGGCCTCAACTGTGAGACCACCACTGAGGCTGACAGCTACTGCAAGTCTAACGGATGTCAACTGGACGAAGCCTGTGCCACGAACAAACTTGTGAGGCCTTTTTCTTTTTTCTATATTGCTCATAATGCTGTTTTTTTTTTCTGAGAGAATGTGATTAATTTGAAATGCCACATGCAAATTTCTGTGACACTCCTGAAGCGGATCAGCCTGTGTCACGCTGAAGGTTACAGTAACCATTAATAATTGTTTTGATAGCAGAATGGTTATGGTATATGTAGCAATTTTTTTATTGGACTTGAGCAAGCTGTTGCATGTTCAGTATAGACCAAAAAAACAGAATTATGGGACATTTCCGCCATGTTCACTTAGAAATGTTTCCCCAGATTGTTACAGTTACAGTCTGCTGCTC
The DNA here is from genome assembly GCA_019740295.1 of Labeo calbasu. Classification (NCBI taxonomy): domain Eukaryota; kingdom Metazoa; phylum Chordata; class Actinopteri; order Cypriniformes; family Cyprinidae; genus Labeo; species Labeo calbasu. Next base: position 1,274 of record JAHKKF010496526.1, on the reverse strand, counting down.
ATGAGCCATTACTGTAATGAAGAGATGAATTTAGAAGAAAGTGGGGCAGTGGCAGACTAATTGTCTTATGTGACCTTCATTTACTCGGTAGTGAAATTCAGCACATGGGCCTGTCCGTAGCAGATTCTCAGGAGATGCTTTAGTCATTCGAGAGCATGGACAGTAAAGATAGACTTTAATCTCTCTCTAACACACATACACACACTCAGACACATTAAATTGATTTGTTTGACATTGATTTGGTCTGTCTGAGACATCCTCCTAAGAGAGCTCATCTGTATGAAAATGAAATAATCCTTCACGCCGCTCTAGAACTGCACCGATGCTTATATCAGTGGGAGTCTCTGTCTTTCTTTCATCTGGGATTGTTCTCTGCTTCTATTGCTCATCTTTGAACGACTGAGTCAGAAATATTATTGATGTCAGGATCGGTTAGTGCAAGTTGAAAAGCAGAACTGGCTAATGACACGTCTATTGTAATGCTTTTCCAGCTCTGGATGCTACAGTGCTGGTTATTTCTCTTTTTTTCATAATCAGCTCAAAAAAAAAAAAGTATAAGTACATAATTTTGTTTGTCCTATAGGCAGATGTCCAAGGTTAACGACAGGGTGTCTGTGGTGTTGCCAGAGCTGATGTCCAATCTGGTGCTGTTTTATTTCATCTAAAACAAAGGTGGTTCTGTTGGTCTCAAACTACAATGTAAAAAACAAACAAGCACAATTTGTTGAGTCATCTTAAAATAATTTGTTACCCTGCAGTCTTAAAATTTTAGGTTCAGTCAACTCAAAGTTAAGTCAACTTGAAATGTAAGTTATACTAAGTGAAAACTTAGATATCTGAGTTGACTAAACAAACAATTTAGAATGTTGAACTTAAAAGCTGGACTTGTTACCCAGCTGCCTTAAAATTTTAAGTTGAATAAACTCAAATATCTAAGTTATCACTTAGTACAATTTAACATTTCAAGTTGACTAAACTTTTTTGAGTTGACTGAACTTAAAATTGTAAGGCAGCCGGGTAACAAATTATTCTAAGTGGAATCAACAAATTGTTTTTTTTACAGTGTAGGAAGCAGTTATGTCAGTAGTTAAGGGTAGTGGAAGATGCTTCGTATTAAGTTTGTATCCCAAACGCTAGATGGCAGTCTTCTTATCTCTGAACTTAAACAGTGACAGGAAAAATTAGCATAAAGGCATGCCACTAATGTTATCGTTAATATAGTTCACTGCTAGTAATGGAGGATGAAAGAATAGTTCCTGCTCCCGTCTTGGTGT
>JAHKKF010496525.1:0-15407 GCA_019740295.1 Labeo calbasu | reverse complement strand
AAACCAAAGAATTTGTGGGATCTGAAGGATTTTTCTGAAGAACAGCAGGCAGTTGAACTGTTCAGGACAAACAAGGGACTCATGAGCAACTATCACTAAACAAAAAAAAACACAGCTGTGGATCATTCAGGTAACAACAGTATTAAGAATCAAGTATATGTAAACTTTTGAACGGGGTCATTTTTATAAATTCAACTATTATTTTCTCTTGAGGACTATATGTAAAAGTCTTTTATATGAAATGTCTTATTCAGGTCAGTAATAAAACAATAACATGCATCTTGTATTATCCCTTAACATTTTGCAGATTCTGCAAGGTGTATGTAAACTTTTGACCTCAACTGTGCACATAGTAGAGACAGAGGATTCCTTAGGTATTTTTCACATTCAAGCTGTAGTATGATGTTAAAACATCAGTAACATTGCCATGTGTTCATTATTAGATGTTTGGTCAATTAAACTTATGAATGTATTTTTGCAGGACTCTCTTCCAGAGAAGCTGGCCATTTATGAGAAGAACATTGATGAGTTTGATGCATTTGTGGACACGCTACAATAGAACAGAACAGAAATTGCATTCTTCACAACTTCTTTACTCTTCTTGCTTCCTTCACTGAAGCTTCCCTCATTGGATGTCTCATTAACCATGTTTTGTGTCAGTTTTTCCTTTGTGCAATGAGCTACGAAGAGAGTCATCATTCAAGAAAAAAGTAAACAAAAAGGAGAACAGCATCTGGTAAAGGAACAGAGCAGCATTACATTTTCAACCCTTGTATTTATTAAAATAGCCGAACTGTGTAAGTAAAGCTCACTGTAATGAATGTATAAACCTGTACCAGCCTTTATTTTTGTTTTACTCATCATGACAAAGCATGCAGTTCACTGACTAGTCACTGAAGCAGGTTTCTGACAGTGTAGCGCTGACACCATATAAATTCTCTACAACTTTAATGTGAGGGGAAAACTTGAATAATCTGAGAGTATGTCCAGTTTTGCTTCATAGGCTTAAACATGAACGACACTACAGTGAATATTGACAACAGTGAATTGTGAGTCTATCTGCTTACCTGGTTCTTGTAAATGCATTTTACCACAACTTTTCATCCTTTTTTAAAAAATTGGGGACAGTTTATCATTACTTCTTTCAAAGAGTGAGGAATGCTTTTTTTTAAGCATATGTTAGCAAGTCATTAGGAGCTGGACCTTCTTTTATTATTTTAAGTGTTTTCTTTCTCTCCTCACTTTGTTAATATGGCATGTAAATGTTGTGTAATAAACTGATTTATTTCAAACAGTCTGTTTTTGTTTACCACATTTCCTGAATTGGTCAATTCCTTCAGGCAAACCTTGGAAGTTCGACTAGTTAATGAATATTCGTTAGCTCGTGGTTCGTCCAATGGAATGGCGAAGGCTTGGCCTATGAATAGTAATTAGGCGCGTTATTGGAAGACTAGCAAACAACGTCAGCAGAAGCTACTTTAAAATTCATGAGAGTCGTAGCACAAACACGCCTACTTCCATATTGGGATAAATCCAGTGTTGTTTTGACAGCGGTTGTGAAATGTTTTTCTGTCGTCCAGCTGTGTGAACACCTATATGTAAACTTGACTGTGCAGTCTTTATTCTTTTTTAAACGCAGATTTCAAGTGCCTAGAAGAAAGTTTAGGTTTCTTCTTCATTATACTTCGGATTACATAATTTACACGTACAAACTTGGTAAGTCACGTATGTTTTCTCTATAGTGGATGTGTACGTGATGTGCACGTCGTACTCACTCGTCTGAATGGTCTCCGCGCTTTAACATATCAATAAGCTAGATAACTCAGCATGGTTCACTCGTCGTCTTTATGTAATAACTTTTTTATGCTTAACAATACAGTAAACAATTTTCGCTTTTGGTAATGGAAACATTGGGTAGCTAAAAAAACAGTACAGTGATTGATATGTATGTATACTGTGTGTTGTAGAAAGCAAATGTTGCGCTCTTTTAGAGGTCACACTTGGGAGAGTTGGGAATGGGATCCGGACAGTAAATCCCCTGATGCTTATCTGTCTCTATGCCGACAAGCCGTATATTTTCATGTCAGCCCTCTGCTGGACAGTCAAGGTACTGCAGGGGTCAGAGGCACCAAAGGTGAGACTAATGACTAATGAGTGAATATCGCTGTTTTTGTTGTTCACAAGTCAGCTAGATTCATTATTAAAGTACAATGTTACATTTAACAAGGCTGATACTGCTTTAGGTGTATACACGTTCAGTGATAATAAGTTGAAAATTAAGTCCTAGTGTCCAACAAGCCTGGTTCAAGTTCATTTTTAACAAGCAATTGTAATGTTAGTAAAGTTTTATTATGCTCTTGTAGAGTATTGCTTACCAGTCTTGAGGATAACTATCATGTGAAGAGGTATAATTTTCTGATAATTGCTATAGAATAACGCATATTTCTGTGTAAGGTTTCACTCATGGTGAGCATTACTGGGAGATTGAGTTTCTTGAGCCTCCATATGGAAGCTCTGTGATGGTGGGAGTTGGTACCCAAAATGCACTTCTTCACACAGGGGACCAAAAGTTTGTTAACCTAATAGGTGAGTACAGCCATGTTCCTCTTAGAAATGCTTAAAATTTTATTGAAATCAACACAGCCCAGCTTAGTTTACTAAAAATGAATGACATTTTGTCCCATCAACGCCACCTAGATTAACAAGGGAGGAAACGTACAGAACAACAGACCGTGCAAAAGCACACAGTGCTTTTATTTGAATAACTGAAACTGTTTATTTTATGGCAGAGGCTAAGTGCAAAGAGCGATAGATGCTATTTACAGTAAGTGCAAATAGCGATGGATTCTATTTCCATAATGTAAAAATAGCAGTATTTCCTTTGCAGTAATATTAGTTTGATGCTATTTAGTGCAAGTGGCAGATGTTTGCAAAACGGTACGCAATGGACTACTTGCACAACTACTTCCCCGTTCTACTTGTTGCGGCTCGGTAGTTTCCGGTTAGCGTTCAGAGCACCTACATACAGACAGTTTCTCATGAGAACGCAGATTATTACTACATTTTAGGGCTGGTATTTCTTAAAAAAAAAAAAAAAAAAAAAAAAATCATATTATCTGCGGTAGCATGAATTATATTTAACCTGCTGAAAGGTTACTATAAATATATTTCTCTTCAGTATGTACATTCTGAATAATAAATAAATATATTTTCCCACAGAACTGCCGCATTCTCATGCACAGCATTTTCTTTTACTGATCATACCTGATGAATATACAGTTTTAAATGAGTTTGACTGATAAACACCCTTACGAAAATTAATCATGGTTTTACTATAGTAAAAGTGCCATGTTTTTCCCATTTTTTACTATTTGCATAACAACACTTTTATTACAAATAGCCTACCATCGTTAAACTATGGACAGTGTAGTAAAACCCGAGTTAATTTGTGGTTATGGTTTAACTTCAATTGCAATTTTTGGTTTTATTTGTAGTAAAACCATGGCTAATTTGTTTGTGTGCGTTGGTGCTCTTATTCCGAGCCCATACTGCGTATTCCATTGTTTAAAATGGCTGAATGAATGTGCGGTAACTGCCTTATTAAACAGTGTTAAACATTTAAATAATTTTTAACAGTAACACGCTGACACTGAGACTATTTTGGCATAAGGCTACATGCTTGAAATGATGACAGAATATGACACAGAATAGTGACTAACATATTTAATACAGATAAATAAAGGTTCATTATTATCTTATTATGATCTCACAAACTGCAGCGTCGCGATTAGGCCACTATAGAGCACTGACACCCTGTGATGAACAATCACGTGTGATTACCAGACAGTCAGATCGGTTTATGTTGCATTAAAACTTAACGTTCCGTTGAATTAGGACAATTCTGTACTCAGTAATCACCAGAATATGTCTTCTCCTGTCTCTGAAAATTACAAATTTGAAATCATCCCGCGAAATCTCATTTTATTAGGCGTTTAATTCAACTAGATGATTACAGCTCATTGAAAATGTACATAACCGGAAATAACTGAGCCGTACGATTTCAAAACGGAAGTGCGTCGCAAGGCTCAGTGCAAGTAGTCCATTGTAAGGTACTTTGTGTAAATTATAAATTTTATTTAATTTTTTAGATGGATGCTGCCTTATTGGGACAAGTCTTCCATACACCTAACCCTAACCCATAAACACCCGCGAGGCACTTTATTTTATATTATCCAATAATTTCCTTCATTTTATTGAAAATAAATGCTGATTTGACGTGAAAGGGAAAAGAGTTCGGCAAAAGGCGGACTCAAACTGTGGTCGATCACGTCAAAAAGTTGACTAGCCCAAATACGCGTTTGTGCAGGGTTGCCAGGTTTTCACAACAAAACCCTCCCAACTACTACTCAAAACTAGCCCACAAGTAGCACAGTGGCGTTTTGAGGAGGGTCCCCCTTTAAAATCGCATTCCGGGAGGTAAAAAAAACCCCACATTTTTTGGCTGGGTTCCCCTGGTAAAATTAGCATTCCAGGGCCTAAATATTACCTTATTGGGGTCGCTTCAACCCGCTGACATGAAAAACAACCCACAGCAAAGTAGCCCAATTCAGTGGGAAAACCGCAGACTTGGCAACGCTGCGTTTGTGGGCGCAGTTAATGTAAATAGTCTCTGCCAACAAGGCTTGCTATTTGTACTTAGTGTAAATAGACACTCCGTTATTTTATTGTTCTGACAGTCCTGTTTCTTTCAAAGGCATCGATAGTCAGAGTTGGGGTCTGTCATACAAAGGCTTCATCTGGCACAATGGAAGGAGTCGAAAATACACAGAGCCTTTTTATGAAAGAAATACAGTCATTGGGGTATTGCTGGACTTGAGCGCTGGAACACTGACGTTCTTCCGAAATGGAGTGAACCTTGGGGTGGCCTTTACTGGCCTGGAGCAGGTAAATATCACTGCACTGAGTACTGAATGTAGATTGTACGAATGAAGTCAAAAGTTGTAGATCATTCAGGTAACAGCACAGTATTAAGAATCAAGTGTATGTAAACTTTTGAACCAGGTCATTTTTATAAATTCAACTATTATTTTCTCCTGTGGACTATATGTAAACATCTTTTATGTGAAATATATTATTCAGGTCAGTACTAAACAAAAAAACAACATGCATTTTGTATGATCCCTCTTATTTGGTAAAATAATTAACAAAATTAACAAAATAATTTTGACAAACTGTATGTGGGAATTTAGAACGCTTCTGGAACTTTTGTGTTCCTTGCAGGTCGGCAAGGCTCTGTATCCGCTGGTGAGCTCTACAGCCCCTGAAACTGAGCTTCAGCTGGGTGTGAGAAGCCAGAGAATCTCTTCTCTGCAGGAACAGTGCATACACATCATCACACAATCCCTCTCAAATTATAGACATGCACACAAATTACCGTTACCCACTCCTCTAATCTGTCAAATACACACACATGTGCATTTATAAGCAGGGCATGACCTTTTCATTTAGAACACGCCAGCCTCAACAACACAGTCCTGTTCAGTGCAGCAGATCCAATTTATATTTCAGCCTACCTCAAAAAATATTTTTATTACTTAAATTGAACAAAAACAGCATGTGGGATCATATTACTGTTTGTATTTTTAACTTATATGTCATTTATGCACTTTGTAGATGTTACTGGCAATAATTGTGTTCCAATATAAGATACCTGTATTTATAATTAGCTTATTAAACTCACATGGTAGTTATATTTGGAACATATATGTAAAAGGCAATTAAATATAACTGCCTGTGTTAGGAAAACTGGTAAGTGTTTTTATTTGCTCACCACAAGCCGGTAAAGCTTAAAAAAACAAACCAACAGATGAAAAAAAAATTTTTTACACCATCTCTATCAATTTATTACTCTGAAACCACAACATGATATACAAAAGTAAAGATTTCAAAAGCACAGAATACATTTTAACAGCCAAAATGGAAGAAAAGAACCTTCACAAAAGAAGTAATGCAAAGTTCCACCTGGAAACCAGAAATGCACATCTACAGTACAGGTAAACAGGTAGGTGTTTGGATACAGATACAACAAAATGGCACAAAGTTCACAGATCTGTCCAGAGAAAGGGAATTTAACAGCTAATATCATCGCCAGTTCACTCCATTAAGGCACACGGACACTTGGGTTTGAGGGCGCTTGTCTAAAACTATTTAAGCCACTGGTCCACATGTCAATGCTCGGGTGGATTGACATGAATAGGACGTTTACATGACACAGTAAACAGTTACAATTTAATATCAAGGCATATGACACTTAACTCATTAGTGCTAAATTATTAGTACCCAAGTACCTGCTTTATGGTTCTTTTAGACTCATGAAACAAGACTCCGTTGTGCGAAATCCGAACGATTCATATCCGTTGCGCATAAATCTACAGCGAAGCGGAAACTCCCACTCCACTCCACAGAGCCCTGTGATACAACTAAAATGTTGGTGTACTTGGATTTTATGTACTCCAGCACTATGACATGTTTCCTCATAGATAAAACCACAATTTTACTAAGAGGACAAAATAACATCAAATTGTTCTTTGCTTTTTTTGTCTTTTGTTTCAAATACGCCCATGTGTAATGGCACTGTCCTCAACAGGCAGTACGTCTTCTAGATACAAATAAAATTGATCACACAAACATTTCAACCATATAAACTTTGGCCAAAAATAAATATGTCTGGGGTAGAATACTACAACAGCATTACTGAACAGACCTCACACAAAACGCACACAACTCCACACATACAGAGAGAAGAAGCGGACTGTTGGCAGACATACAGCGTGTATGTATGTATGTGTGTGTGTGTGTGCACACACACACACACACACACATACAGGTTTTGATCAGAAAAATAACTTTTCTGTTTCAGCATCAGGAAACTTGTGCTGGCCATAAAGCATCTGCCCTGTTCCTGGAACCACTAAGACACCAAAAAAAAGATAAAACGGATTACAGAAATAATAATATAATGATATGATAATATAAATGAAGACTAAAGCTCTTTGAGACAATATATATCATATATTTTATGTAATAAGAAATATGCATGTTTAAAATAAGTGTTTCAAGTTTGAGTAGTAGTGCTTTATACTTGTCCATAGCTTGTGCCAACTATGGCTTACAAAAATGAGGAATGTATGCATTTACTCTAATTTTACTTCTTGGAAAAATTAACTGAAATGAATTCGGTCAAGTCCAACAAACAATAGCATAGCTGATGAGCTACCAAAAAAATAAAAATCAAAGCAGCTACCTGTACACTTTGTTGGTTTATTGATTTAGGCCCCTGCTAACAAGCCATATAAAAACTCTTGTGCCTGTGCAGTACCATTATGTCTGACAGCAGCTACATGACTTCTGCAGGAGAGAAAACGAGACGATTGTCAGAATTTGATCACAGCCTAAACATTTGTGACAGCTCTGCGCCCTCCACTATCCTTTTTTTTTTCGTTTTTTCGTCACCCAGTTTAAATACTCATGCATTTGGCAATACTGAGGGAGACACGAAGGACGGGACACAGCGACAGAGGAGCAAAGCTATGGAACTAGGAGGGACAGAGAGGAGTCGTCGTGAAAAGTTCTCCTGCTCCTCATTGGATAAAGACCTCCTGATGCAGGTCGAGTAGGATGCGGGTGAAGTTGTTGATTGGTCCGATCGCGCTGAGTGTCATGGAAGCATCCTGTCCCCATAACAGGTTGGGCCCGAATACCACAGCCAGGTTGGCATTGGTCATTTTGTTGACTTCACTCTCAGCAGACACCTGCACATCAACAGTAAAGATCAGAAACACTAAAGGGCTGTTTTTATTTTTATTATTATTATTATTTTTTATAATAATAAGAAGAAAGTAAATCTGTCAGCAGGTGGCGGTAAATGTCTTTATGAGTCATTCATTTATTCATTCGATTCGTTCAAATGTCTGACTCATTCAGGAACGAAGTAAACGGCTCTCTTTATAAATGACTTTTTGAATCACTGGTTCACACGATTCGTTCAAAATGCGGATTCATTCAGAAACTAAACACTGCTTGTTGCTTGGAGACGTGCAACAATTCTGCTATGGCTTCAAGGGTAATATGTTCTCTGCAAAATCGAGCAAAAACATAATATTGTGTTTAAAATATAACACAGTATCAACTTACAGGTACATCTCAATAAATTAGAATGTTGTGGAAAAGTTAATTCATTTCAGTAATTCAACTCAAATTGTGAAACTTGTGTATTAAATAAATTCAATGCACACAGACTGAAGTAAATTAAGTCTTTGGTTCTGTTAATTGTGATGATTTTTGGCTCACATTTAACAAAAACCCACCAATTCACTATCTCAACGAATTAGAATATGGTGACATGCCAATCAGCTAATCAACCCAAAATACCTGCAAAGGTTTCCTGAGCCTTCAAAACGGTCTCTCAGTTTGGTTCACTAGGCTACACAATCATGGGGAAGACTGCTGCTCTGACAGTTGTCCAGAAGACGATCATTGACACCTTTCACAAGGAGGGTAAGCCATAAACGTTCATTGCCAAAGAAGCTGGCTTTTCACAGAGTGCTGTATCCAAGCATGTTAACAGAAAGTTGAGTGTAAGGAAAAAGTGTGGAAGAAAAAGATGCACAACCAACCGAGAGAACCGCAGCCTTGAGAGCTTGTCAGCTTTTTAAAGATGCTGATTTCATTTTCCAGCAAGATTTGGCACCTGTCCACACTACAAAAGTTGGTTAAATGACCATGGTGTTGGTGTGCTTGACTGGCCAGCAAACTCACCAGACCTGAACCCCATATAGAATCTATGGGGTATTGTCAAGAGGAAAATGAGAAACATAAGACCAAAAAATGCAGATGAGCTGAAGGCCACTCTCAAAGAAACCTGGGCTTCCAAACCACCTCAGCAGTGCCACAGACTGATCACCTCCATGCTCCAAAGCAAAAGGAGCCCCTACCAAGTATTGAGTACATATACAGTAAATGAACATATTTTCCAGAAGGCCAACAATTCACTAAAAATGTTTTTTTATTGGTATTATGCAGTATTCTAATTTGTTGAGATTGGTGGGTTTTTGTTAAATGTGAGCCAAAATCATCACAATTAAAAGAACCAAAAGACTTAAACTACTTCAATCTGTGTGCATTGAATTTCACAACTTAAGTTGAATTACTGAAATTAATGAACTTTTCCACGACATTCTAATTTATTGAGATGCACCTGTATTTATTGAACTGCTGTATAAATGCACATTTAAGCTTATGATAAGTCGGGACAAAATCAGCACTCTTGTCATATTGCTCTTGCTGCACTTGTGTTTTTGTGTGATATGCAATATATGCTCATAAATATGAGACAAAACACATACAGGGGCATTTTTTGCACCAGTATCTTGAATTTATGGCATAATTCATAAATCATATTTGTCAACAGTCAACTTTATGAAAGATAAGATGATGTACAGGTTTGGGGGCGGGGCCAGTGCGTTAACTGCGTTAAAATATTTTAATAACGTTTTTTTTCACAACTAATTAATTAACGTGTTAAACTGACAACCCGTGTAGATATATAATGTATAAAAGTAATATGTAAATATACAATAAATATTTTTTTTAAAAAGTTACACTTTTAAGTACAAATTCTTATTGTTAAACATTGCTGATTATTATGAGTATTACCTGAGCAAGAAACTGTATGAGGAAACGCAGTGATGCATAATTCTCCTCAGGAAGTGACGTCAGCATGTTCCGAATCCTTTCTGCCTGAGACTCTGTGTCAACATCTGATAACACATTCAAACATACTTAGTTTGCATTCCTCGTGTTGTGTGAGTGAGTGGTCATGTCACTTTCAAGGCTCATTGTAAATATGTTGCCTACATGCAAAAACTGTTGTTTTAACAATCAGTTAACAAATTTAGGCATACAGACGTGTACGTGTATGTGAGCTTTCTGGAAGCTGCTGGTGTTGGTATGTGAGTGCGTTGTGTTTTGTGTTCTCACTGTGGAAGTTGACAATGTCGTTGTAGAGCTGATAGGTAAGTAGTGGCTCTGGCAGTTCTCTGAGGAACATCTTTAAGATCACAGCTGCCAAGTGGACATCGTCCAGCTGAGAGAAACTCACATCCTCTCCTACAGACACAAACACACACAAACAACATTCTAAGGACTGATGCCAATCATTCTTTTGAACAGTATATGTGTGAGGATCCTTCCGCATACAGAGCATCACACAACTTTACCTGAGTTATATTTCAGCTTAACATCCTTAACCAAAGAAACATTAGCAGAGCGCCGGAATATTCCCTCTGTCTTAAGACCTACAATGAAAATAAAAATAAAATTCATATTCTCAATTTAAGAAAGGAAATAAATAAATATACAATATTCTAAAATACATTTGGCCCACTACGCCACATCTCACCCTTCAAAAAAAATATACTATTAGTATATCCATCTTTATGGTGGATACATAAAGTGCACTCAAGTTAAAGGATTAGTTCACTTCCAGAATAAAAATATCCTGATAATTTACTCACACCTATGTCATTTCTTTCTTCAGTCAAAAAGAAATAAAGGATTTTGAGAAAAACATTCCAGGATTTTTCTTCATATAGTGGACTTCAATGGGAGCCAATGGGTTAAAGGTCCAAATTGCAGATTCAGTGCAGCTTCAAAGGGCTCTACACAATCCCAGCCGAGGAATAAGGGCCTTATCTAGCAAAATGATCTGTCATTTTCTAAAAAAAATAAACATTTATGCACTTTTTACCACAAACGCTCATCTTGCACTAGCTCTGGGACGTCTTTACGCTGGAAAAGTCACGCGTGGTTAGTTCTTCGTCCATGTACTTCAGTTCAAAAAGGTAGGGTAGGGTAGGGTAAACAACTCTCATTTTCATCTCATTTTCTTCTCCAGCTTAAAAATTGTCCCACATTGTGTTTTTTTTGTAAAGGGCATTTGACTTTCTTTGCACATTCGCTTTGTAAACACTGGGTCGGTACTTTCGCCTACGTAACGCGTGAGGTCAAGCTAGTGCAAGACAAGCATTTTTTTGGTTAATAAGTATATAAATTAAAATTTCTTTTTAGAAAATGACTGATCATTTTGCTAGATAAGATAGATAAGACCCTTATTCCTCAGCTGGGACTGTGTAGAGCCCTTTGAAGCTGCACTGAAACTGCAATTTGGACCTTCAACCCATTGATCCCTATTGAAGTCCACTATATAAAGAAAAATCCTGGAATGTTTTCCTCAAAAACCTTAAAGGAGAAGTCTACTTCCAGAAAAACAATTTACAAATAATTTACTCACCACCTTGTCATCCAAGATGTTCATGTCTTTCTTTCTTCAGTCGTAAAAAAATTATGTTTTCTCAGGAAAACATTTCAGCATTTTTCTCCATATAATGGACTGGTATGGTGCCCCGATTTTGAACTTCCAAAATGCAGTTTAAATGCAAACTTCAAACGATCCCAAATGTGGTTGTAAACGATCCCAGCTGAGAAAGAAGGGACTTACGTAGCGTAACGATCGGTTATATTAATAAAAAGAAGACAATTTATTTACTTTTCAATGCCAAATGCTTGTTTTGGACTGTTTTTGTTCCGGTTCATGATAATTAGAGTATGTCGAAAAACTCCCATCTCGTGTTCTCCCTCAACTTCGAAATCATCCTATATCGCTGTTTTACCTTTTTTGTTAAGGGTGTTTGCATGTTTACTTTGCAAAGACTGGGTCAGAACTTCTGCAGCGATGTAGGATGATTTTGAAATGATTTTTGAGTTTTTTGACATACCCTAACTGTCTCGAGCAAGAATACACAGAGTTCATGGATTAAAAAGTATTTAAATTGTATTTTTTTTTAATGAAAATAACCAATCGTTTCTCTAAATAAGACCATTCTTCCTCGGCTGGGATTGTTTACAACCGCATTTGGGATCGTTTGGAAGTTCAAAATCGGGGCACCATACAAGTCCATTATATGAAGAAAAATGCAGAAATGTTTTCCTCAAAAAACATAATTTCTTTACAACTGAAGAAAGAAAGACATGAACATCCTGAATGACAAGGGGGTGAGTAGATTATTACAAAATGTTTATTCTGGAAGTGAACTAATCTTTTAAAATATTTGTAAAAGTTTAACTAAAAAATGAATCTGACTTACCATTCTCTTGCAGGAATCCAATGGTATCACGCATAACTAGTGGAATTCCTTCTGAGTCTGCTGCCCTGTGTTTCAATCTGATTACAAATAATACAAAACAACTCACTTTTCAAACAGTTTTTCTACTTAATTCTGTAGCATAAATGAGTCGTCTTCAACTACATTCAGTCCAAACATTCAGTGAGGTTAAATTCCATACTTTCAGTCAGTAACAGAAGCCGTGTGAGATATGAGATGAGCTGTTAGAGAAACTTACTCTGACAGCGGGACCCCAAACTGCTGGAAAGGAAGAGGAGGGCTACGAGGGGGAGAGATGGGTCCAGGGACGACAGACGGCTTCAGGGACAGACGGATCTTATCATCATACCTACACAAAGAAACTCTTGAATGAATTTTTATCTGGGCTAAGAAATGACATCATCCGAGCACATGTACAACTGCAAATACGAAAGCATAAATAGAATTTCTTACTCTCTGACTCTGGTGGGGATCACAAGCTGATCACACTTCACAATCTCCTCCAGCTCACTCAAATAATTTATGTAATTTATCTTACGGCCGAACTTAAAGCTGTGAACAGAACATAAGCACATCCATCTGTGATGTATTACGAAGTATTATGTATACAGGCTTTAAAATTCAGATCACGAAGTGAGAATGAAATAACTGAGCATAGCGTGGCACTGACCTGATGATTGGTTTGAAGAGAATTAGGATGGTTCTGATAAACATGGTGGGATGGACAATGTACAGCGCCTTGATATTTTTCTTATACCTGCAAGAAGACAGCGATACTGAAGCTTGACAGAACCAACGACGTTTGCTTTTGTGTATTGCTGATAAAGCACACACGAGCCTCTTACTAACAAAAGCATCACTTACTTCCTGTCAAACTCTCGATAGGCATCCCGAAGCCAGCTTAAAGAGGGCTTGTTCTCGCTGGTCAGACCATGATGGAAGTAGATGAGGGTATAATCACTCTCCACATACTTATCAAGAGTCTGCTTCAGATACCTGCACATAAATATAAGTCAATAAATGCACACCAAATCAAAACTTTTCTTTTTTCTTTTTTTTTTACCAAAAGTTTGAGAAGGAACATCAGCACTTATTATCATATTTGTGAATCAACAGTCAATTACTGAAACTTCAGGTGCTATGACATTTAATCTAGACGTCAATACACAAGCCATTCTGTTCTCAGACAACTACGTAAGTTCACAATAAGGAACTAAACTACGTCTTGATTTCACTTCATTAAAAAGTTCATTGTCTAAGGACATTGTCTTACGGTGCACTGACCCACTGATCACATGATTAATTTAGAACTCAGCATATGAGTGGCTGACATTTAACCAAAAAAATAAAGGAAGGAAAACCTCAAGAATGTGAAAAGAAAATAATACACTTGTTGTAAATATATTTCTCACAGGAATAAAACAAAATTTGGTCTAGAAAAAAACTTGACAGTCAATCTCTGAAACTGTCAAATGATGTGACCCTGGACCACAAAACCAGTCATTAGGGTTATTTTTTTTAAATTAAGATTTATATTGAATGAAGCTTTCCATTGATGTATGGTTTGTTATGATAGGACAATATTTGTTGGAGATACAACTATTTGAAAATGTGGAATCTGAAGGTGCAAAAAAATCTAAATATTGAGAAAATCACCTTTAAAGTTGTCCAAAGGAAGTTCTTAGCAATGCATATTACTAATCAAAAATTAAGTTTTGATATATTTGCGGTAGAAAATTTACAAAATATCTTCATGGAACATGATCTTTATTCAATATCCTAATGATTTTTGATATAAAAGAAAAAGCAATCATTTTGACCATACAATGTATTTTTGGCTATTGCTACAAATATACCTATGTTACTTAAGACATCACATACTCATTTTCAGTCTAATGCAATAAAGTTTCAGATTAAGTACATAAATGTGGTAAACAAAACCATGTTATAATTTAATAAAACATTTCCTTATTTCCAACAATCAAACTCTGGTCATTTTTTTATTATTATTCTGAATGTCACACCATAGGTTAAGAAAAAATAAAAATAAACACACAGTATTCTAAAATCAATGTAAGTTTGTATATTTTAACACTGAATTGAAAAAAAATAATCCTCAATAATTTAATCAAAATACTTTCAACATATAATTTAAAATCGAAACATATTATTATCATTAACCAAAAAACACAAACAAACTGAAAACATCAGTTGAAACATCAAAAGCACTGCTTATATCTTCTCTTCCTGTTTCTAGGGACAACTTCTTTTGTTGGATTGTTATCAATGTTTTCTCTGCACTATTTGTTCCCTGCACTTGACCTTGATCTTTAAAGTGTCTTGTGCTCATCTACGTATGATAGCCTGGACAAATATTGAACCAGGTCATGTCAACCACCCATATTCAGGAAAAAGACAATGCACAAAACATAGCTGATGCAGTGAATTAAGCCCAGCTTCATACATATATTAATAAACCACATAAATGAAATAAGAGCAGCGATGCCTACATGAGAAGTTTATGATGATCCAGCTGATGTTGGGGAGGCATACGACAAGCGTTAAAAAGAATGACCTTTCGACCAAAGTTATCATCACCTAAAAAGAAAGAAATATCAGACTATTTTAGAACTAGAAATAAAGCTAGCTGCTAATGTTAATGCATTTCATAACACCTTACCTGCCACCTCCACAATCTGATGTCTGGCAATGTCGTAGAACGGGTCGTCCCAGGGCAGATGTGATGTACCACCAAGGCTTTTAATGTCTGAAGCTGCAGGAAAGAATATAAAGAAAGCCACATTTCAAGCAAATAAAACACATGTAATTGACAGGACCCTAAAACAGAATTTAAATGTGAAATAAATATGTATTAATGACTTGTCAATTAAAAGTAAGTCTTAACACTATTCTGTAAGTCCTTAAATATTATAGTCAAGTATGATGGACACATCCAGTTTCATAAACACAAGCTATATAGTATATGGATATAGATTTACAGAGGAAAGTCAGCCTCCCAGACCCCTTCTCAGCACGTCACTGGCATCCACAACAAAAATTTACAGATAATTTACTCACCCCATTGTCATCCGAGATGTTCATGTCTTTCTTTTTTCAGTCGTAAAGAAATTATGTTTTTTGAGGAAAACATTTCAGGATTTCTCTCCATATAGTGGACTTCTATGG
>JAHKKF010496520.1:0-12611 GCA_019740295.1 Labeo calbasu | reverse complement strand
ATGTGTATGTATGTATGTGTGTGTGTATGTATTCCAAGTTTTTCAAAGCCATCTGTTTCCAAAACTCTATGTGAGGAACAGACCAAAATTGTATTGACTGTTAAATTAAAATATTGTGCTCCTTCATTCAAATCTGATGCGTTAATAGTACAATTGAGAATGTTTTGAACTAAAAGTAGCTGAGCACAATGAACACCTAGACAAGGAAATGTGCACAAACAAACTTCATAGATTTCATGTGTATTATCAAAGCAGCAGATTTAAAATTTAGCAAGCGAATGCGATTTGAGAGCTAAGAAATCTTCTGCACCTTTATATGATAGCACCATGCTGATGCTACCCACACTGTGAGAACCACTGTTGTAGGTATTTATCCAGTGCAAATAGCAATGCATTCTATTTACACTGTGAAAATAGCAGTATTTTAGCGAAGTGCAAATAACGATATATTATATTTACACTGTACAGTATTGTCTGCTACTTACAGTACTTTCTGCAAATAGTGGCAAATATCTCAGTACTGTAGTACATTATAAAACAGTATGCAATAATTACTTACTGTATTGATTGTAAATAATCATTTTTATTCAATTTATTAAATGGGTGCTGCCTTATTGGGACAATAAAGCCCTCCATACACCTACCCTAACCCTACTCAATACTTTATTTTCAACTTTTCGATTATTTTTTAATTTTTTTTTTTTTTTAAATAAATGCCTTTCTGATATGAGATGAGATGTATAAAAAAAAAAGGAGGTTGGCAAAAGGCAGATTTAAACTCAAGTCGATCGCGTCAAAAAAAAAAAAAAGTGTTAGCTGCCTTACCATCACGTCTCTGAAGCTGTCGTTTGGCAGCCGTCATTTGTAATGTTGTCTAGCCCAGTGGCTTTTAAACTCGTAAACACTTAAATAAGCAAAACGAGAAAAAAAAGCAAGCACATCATGGTTTCTATAAATGTATTTCTCATGTCTGTGTGACAAGTAGACATTATTGCTGAGTTTTTATTTATTTCAAGAAGAGGTTCACAGAGACGGAGGCGGCAAGTGCATTTTGTTTTCTTTATTTTACAAAGTACAACGTTGCACTGTAATTTTGAAGGTACACATATAAAAATAGATTGTTTGTAATGATATCACATCCTTCCGCTGATATAAGGAAATCCAAGTGTTTGTGTCAGCGTGCACACAACATAATCAGTTTTAGTTTTGCAAACTTGACATTGCAGTCTCTTCATCATCAAACTAAATAAGACAACTAAACATACAAAAGATATTTGTTGACTCAATTTAACTATTTTTTCCCCCTGACCTTCCGGAAAATAGTACATTTATGGTAAATTTAATTATATTATGCTGTAGTATTAAAAAGTACATATACAATAGAGACCATTTGCACCAATAAAACAATCGTATTATGTTCATTATTACCACCCACATAAAACTTTAGCCTTAAACAGCACTGTTTTAATTATGAAGGGGTCCTTGGAAAATCTTCTCCCCTGTAAGGCGTCCCTGGCTCCAAAAAGTTTGAAAACCCCTGTTCTAGCCCAACCACACGATGGTGGGCGGAGTTAGTAAATAGACGGATAAATAATGTTTTTAAGATGCATTCACCACCATGGATTCTTTGTGTTGTGAAGTTTATAACTATTTGGAAAAGTCGTTGACATTAAGTAAGAAAAGGTCTTATTCACATTGTCAGAGTGCCATATTTTACCTTTCATTGTCAAGGACAATAATGATTTTTATTTATTTATTTTTTCTGCAATGCCAGAATTAACTTTTTAATGAGTTGTTTATCTGGCTTGTCTCCTGCTGTTTTGCAATGGAGCTATGCAGTTTGTTTACAATCACTGTATGAGTAATTACTCCACCATACCATGTTTTGCTTCAGAGTTTATTGTTGTATTGGCAGACCAATATGAAAAATAAGTAGTGAGTTGTGTGTATATGGAAGTGTTGCGGACCTCTGAGGTCTGATTAGTTTGTTAGTATGTTAGTTGAAGTCTGTTCTGCACACTGGATTCTTAAAGAGATCAAAATGTCTCAGATTATTGTAAGCCTAAAATTTAGATGGTTTAGATGTAGTTTTTTTTTTTTTTTTACAGTAGTTGTATAAGATATCCTCTTGTGAAACCAGCGGTAGAATCTTAATGTATTCTGGAAATATATGATGCAATTAATTATCCAGCATGATATGTAACATAGATTCTGCTTTAAACTCTACATAGCGTTTTGCCTGTTGTGGAAGATGCATCAGACGACAGCATTCTTTACTGAAACTTGATAGCACTGTTCCATTATTGTAGTCCAGGCTTCTGAATGGACTCTTTTAGTGCCAGCAGTGTGCTCGAGTAAATCGTGTCTGAATATATGCCCAATCACACTGATCTTGTCCATCATTTGATCATAATTTATGAACTACTGCTGCCCTAATTGCTAGAAAATGTACACAAACATTATGGGGGCAGAATTGTTGCATAACTCCAAATAAATAGATTATGATCCACAAATAAATGTAAAGAGGTTAACAAAAATTAAATGTAATGTTAAATAAATAGAATGAGATCCACAAATAAATCTTAGGGTTTCACAAACAAGAATTAAATTCATACAAAAATAAAATGAGATTTGCAAATAAACATATTCACGAAGACTTTGAGTAAACCATGAGCGCAGCCATTACGAATTCTAACTTCCGATTGGATGCTCTTCTGTTCCATTCTCCATAGGAACCCATTCAAATAGCGCCCATCTGTTTTCAATGTAGATAACATCAGCAGCTTTGTAAGTCATCTACACACTCATTAAGCTTTGAGTCATTAAAATGACGGTCATTGCGACATTGCAAAAAACATTTTAATAGGTTTAACATTAGATTAACAACTCGGAATATACGCTAATTTGACTAGAAACGCTGGACACTGGAAATGCAAAGCATTGTTCAGGTTTAAAGTCAGACTGACTTCTGCGTTCAGGAAAAACATCTATATTTTGACGTCACAAACACAGCTTTGCCTGGCATTCATTTGTGAATAGCGTCCTGTGCATTTGTGGATCACTGCATGAATTTGTGGATCGGTCGCTGTGCTTTTGTGGATTGCTATGAGCATTTGTGGATTTTGAAAAATTTCTAGTGTCAAGAAGGTGATGATCCACAAATGCGTGGACTCTGCCCACCATCTACTCAAGCCAATCAGATAACAACCTCACTCCGCTGACCAATCACAGCATGTTCTCGCTATAACCCAGTCATGTTTTATAGGGCGGTTTTGTTCTGATTTACCCTGCGTTCCATTCGGAAGGGCTCATCCCTATTAGGGATGGGCGATACCACTTATTTTGTTTTCGATACGATACCGATACTTTTAAGGCCAGTATCATCGATACCGATACGATACTTCTAAACTTAACTTTTAAATTATTGCATTTATTAAATTACTAAGAGTAAAATATATAATGATACACCCTTAACCTTATATTTGATATTCATTTTAACATTACATTATACATACACATGGATAAATATGTTTACTGTAGTGGTAACTACAAAACCTATAGTTGAAAATACTTAGTTTCATAAGGGGCTGCCAGTGACAGGCTGTTTTACACACAAAATGCAACCTTTTTATTCTGACAGTGTATTATTTATATTAACATTGCTACAAAATAGAACATAGTCAATTAACTTTAAATGTTGATTTAAATAAATGCAATTGCACAAATTATGTAGGCTACAATTTCAATTTGTTTATTGTGAAATGACTTGCATAAGTTGTTTTTTTTTTTTTTTTTTTTTTTCTGTCTTCTGATAAGCATTGTTCTGGGTTGCCATTCCTAGTGATAATCCTTATGATACTTTTGGGAAATGCAGCCCTGTTTGAATGCACTGTCTAAAGTGAGTGAATGCTCTCTGTGATTGATTGGTTCTGTCTCGCAACATTTGCATGCGTTCAGATGAGCACGAAAATAGTTCTATCCTGTACAATTATTCGCTAACATAGGTTATACGTATGATAATTCAATGCATATTGTACACGTTATTTTGTTGTCAAATAAACAAAATCACTGGTAAATAAAACACCTTAGTATCGATATTTTTTATTTTAGTATCGATGCTTTCGATACTCGCATCAGTATCGATATATCGATATACTGGGCTATTGATACGCCCATCCCTAATCCCTTATGCCCTTCGAAGGGTTGAAGGGAGTAGGGGACAAACAACAGTTTCTTGAGATGCCCTTTTGCATCATCATCCCATGACCACACGGAGGCGCCATCATCATGGAAAGAATCAGCGCAAAGGATCATTGGGGCCCGAAGTGTCCATCGGCTGTACCCTTCGAAATCCTTCATTCCGAAAGGCCCTTTGAAGTGGCCAGTTTTGAGCGCTTCGGTTTGGAACAACCCTTCAATATGGCGGCCATGATTATTTTTACTCCGAAGTGCCCTTCGGAGGGCGATGTATCCTGTTTGGAATGCACCGTTAACTTCATTCATCAGCATTGGCTCAAGCAGGAAATATAAGGGCCATAAAAATTGGTACAGTAAAAGATGTTTAAAATAGTATTTGATTATGCTGTGTAGCCAAGGCACAATATTATATTTTACGGACCAACAGCGTTTCCCTGTTTTTCAGGCAAGCTGTTTGACGCTTAAACCACTAGAGGTCTCTGTATACCTAAAAACGCCAGCGGGAAAAATTTACCTTGTACTGTTTTGATATAGCTAAAAAAACGTCACTGTATTATGCCACTGTCTTCACAAAGTAATGTCTAGAGTCATAAAATGATTATTTTTAGTCATCTGCTATGTTTTTGTTATGTTGTTTTAAGTTCAAGGCTATCTTAAGCAGGCTACACTAATAACTTCTTAATGGTGAATATAGCCTGCAATGACAATGAGAATTACAAGAAAATAAATACATGTTTGGGTGGTGTAATGTTATAATAAAATTGAGATAATCCATGTTATTTAAATTACTAAAGTGCCCTACATGTAATGAGCAATAATAATTCACCACACGCACTTCATAGGATGTATGATACAATGACAAATTAAATCATAGTTTGGATTTTTGTCAGAAAATGACCAGACTAGAATAAATAGCAGCACATTAGCAAATAATAAATGATAAAAAGTATTGCAAAACAAAAATTAATAATTATTTTTTACTAATTAATTTAATAATAATTTTTAACAACATGGGATTGTAAATAACACAATTTTTGTAAAAGTCAATGACTGGAAGACTTGGATATTTTATTGAAAATCTATTAGGCTATGTAAGCTACATTTGAAAAACAGCCATGGGTAAATTGACATAACTTCGTGAATGTACCAATTTTTATAGCCCTTATATTTCCTATTTGAGGCGATGCTGATGAATGAAGTTATTTCAGGACTAAACCACCCTGATTGTAAAGCGAAACGTGATTGGTTATAGCGAGAACATGCTATGATTGGTCGGCGAAGTGAGGCTGTTATCTGATTGGAGTAGTCCACACATTTGTGGATCATCATCATCTTGAGGCTAGAAATGTTTCAAAATCCACAAATGCGTGCAGTGATCCACAAATGCGCAGGACGCTATTTACAAATAAATGCCAGACAAAGTTGTGTTTGAGACATAAAAATATATTTATGAATGTTTTTTATTTGCAAATCTCATTCGATTTTTTGTGTGAATTTAATTCTTGTTTGTGAAACTCTTAAGATTTATTTGTGAATCTCATTCTGTTTATTTATCAATACGTTTAATTTTTGTTAATCTCTTTACATTTATTTGTGGATCATAATTGTTTATTGTCTTCTCATTAGAAGTGTTTTTCTCATCATATTTTATGCATGTTTACATTAAAATACATTTTAAATAAATACCCTTACTAAAATAACCATGGATTTACTATAGTAAATGTAGTAACTATATTTTTTTTTTTCGGCGGACGGATTTCCATTTGTATTGCCTTACCACACATACCATGGTTAATTTTCGTAAGAGCGGTATTAAAATGAATGAATGCGCGGTTGCCTTAAAGAAATAACAATGTTGAATATTTTAGCTAATTAATCTTAGTCGGTATAACGCGTTGACGGGATTTGAGTAAGAATTTTGGCATAAACACGAATTACATACAGTGAAATGATAGAATATGAAATGAAAAATGACAGAATAAAGACTAACATTTAATACAAATAAATAAATAAATATGTTGATTCTGATTTTATTCATCAGGTCACACACACTGCAGCACTGACGCAGTGGTGAAATCATGCATGTTTATGAGCCATGGGTTTCTCAGATTGGTACGTTGGATTAAAACTACAAGTTCCGTTGCGTTTGGAAAATTATGTGCACAGTAATCATCAGAATATTTCTTCGCCTGTCTCTGAAAATGTCCGGAGTTTGAAATCATCCTGCAGATGCTCATTTTAACAGGCTTTTATTCAACTAGTGATTACAGCATATTGAATAATATACATAACCGGAAGAATCGATACACTGCTTCGACAAGCGCTTCCGGTGTTCAATTCCAGTGCGATAAAGGTCCATTAAAAGCTTCAATCTGGAACTGTTTTGGTCAGAACGGTCTGAGCCTTGAATACCGTTAAATGTACTAGTAGCACGCGTGAGCCTGTATGAGCCTGTTTACGAACCCATTGTCCAACAAAGATATCATTTATTGACATGCTTTTTCTCCAAATTAACTTCATAACATAGTCGAGTGTTTGCTCAGCCGTGGTTTCATATCACAGAATGAGGCTGAAATCATACTATTTTATAGCATTATAAAGGCTATGTCGATTAGCATTGCATTATAAATATACATTACCCTTATAAAAATACCCAATATTGCTTGAAGAACACAGACAAACCATATATTGTAGCCATCGCATGTTTATTGTCTTCCATTTCTCCATCTGCGTTTTATTCAGATAGTAATAACTGGATTCGAGATTCCTGGAGCATTGTCAGTACTATTACTTCTGCTGTAACGCATATGTGAAGTTTCTGCGCAAGGGCGCCCTCCGGCTTCAGAATAAGAAAGAGCTTTATTGCCAAGTGTGTTTACACACATGGAATTTGACTTGGTGTAAGGAGTTTCTAGTACAAAAAGTACAAAAATTAAATTCATATTCCAGTGAATTAAACAGTCATTACATCACGTGTGTACTCAGTTATGCTCACAACACTCTATTTTGGGTAAAAATAGGAAAGCTAATACTTCTCTCTAAAGAAACAGGATTCCCTGAATTATCGTCATTGATATTGTTATCGCAATAAATACCTGAAATTATTTTGATACATTTTTAAGCCCATATCGCCCATCCCTACTTTGTGGAGTATTCTCTTCTTAGAACTAAAAAGATATATGCAAGTTACATAAATTCTGCCACAGATTTGTCTTATACTCATTAGATGCTCTAGACACTGTTAAGACCTTGAGGCATCAATTAAATCCCTAGGGATTGGTTGATTGCTCTATTACACATGAAGCTTGCTTAGATTTTTTTGCCTAAAACATTTATAGTACAAGTATTCAATTAGTGACTTTACTGTTTCCTAATTGCTGTTCTGTAAGATCATTAATGTCCATCCCTGTCTTCCTCTCTCTCCCTTTGTGTCCATTTATCTGTCTCTGTTTAGCAAATGGAGTCATCCTCACTGGGGAATTTAGTCAATGAGCTTCCAACCACATGCGAAATGCTTCTGAGACTAGGAGAAAAAATAAAGTAATTGTGAATTGTTAAACCGAATAGACACCATTGTGGAAGATTGTTTTAGAATTGCACATAGGCCTATACTATTGTTATTATTTTATTAGTAGTAGTAGACAGTCAATAAACAATGAACCCTGCATATCTGTAAGATGATTGACAGGACTGTTACTAGAGTGGTTTTAAAGGCTTGTAATTTATGGCACCGATGTTGTATCCTTTTCTACTCAGTGGGTCAGAACCATTGTGTTCTGATTCAATAACTGTATTTTGGTTCTTTTGGTCTTGACCAAAAAAAAGAAAATAAATTATTTTGTCCCAGTTCGCTTAGCACTCACATGGTCATTTTTAACACCAAACAGGTCACATCTTGTTTGAACAGGTTTTTTGATGTCTTTTTTACAAACTTACCCAACATCCAATACATTTGTATATATGTACATATTTTGATCACATGTATAATATATATATATATATATATATATAAATGTGTGTGTGTGTGTGTGTGTGTGTATATATTCTGATCTCATATATATATATATATATATATATAATTTTTTTTTTTTTTTTTTACCAAACACATTTGACCAATCGCAAACCACATCATTCTTAACTACTGATTGTTAGGCTTTATAGACAGATAAGTTCAGAGTGACTCTTGAAGCACCAGCATCACATTCTCTTGTACCACGGTTTGACAAATTTTAGTCCATCTCTGTAAGACAGACTTTTCAGGATAGGAGGTGGACTAAAAATGAACTCTCAAAACTTACTGTCAGATTCTTGAAGCTAAATTCTTGAAAGAGTGGTACAAGAGGATGTGATGCTAGTCCTTTAAGTCACTTTCAACTTATCTAATTGTGATTCCAGTGCCTGTACTGAACTCTAATGGGCAACATAGTTCCTATGACAAGAAGAACCAGCTGTGCTCGAGTATTTAGTCATTTTTAGGGTAGCGTCTTGTGACATCACGTCCTGTTTTCACTTTGTTTAGGTCACTGGTCTGTGTTGCATTCATATATCAGTCGAACCATATAGTTGGTTTGAAATGTCCACACAGGTTCAAATGGCTGCCTTGACACTTATTCAAATATTCAAAACTGCACTAACAGAGCAATTGTACCAGAGTTAGTTTAATTGAACCAAACCTGTTAAGTGTAAACACCCTTAGGAATAATTGTAGGCGGTAGGGACATATACCTCAACCTTTCTATCTTATTATATATTTTTTTCACTTTAAAAATTGTTCTTTGCCTTTTAGAAATTATCTTCTTAAAATATTAGTAAAAGGATAGAGTAAATGTTAGTTATACAGTGTTGTCATATATCATTACCTACAGTGTTATACAAGTGGTTTTTCAACCTGGTTATCTGGTTATGGTTGTGACGTATTAAATACTGTGTCCAGGTATCTACTCTCCATATCTGTGTTAATGGGCACTATTCATTTTTAGCACACCTTAGCATTTGCACACAGAAACAGTGGGGCATGACTTCAGACTTAACAACTGGATTCCAACGAAACGTTGAGAAGTCTCTCTTTTACCACACCTTCTGCTGTAGACAAACTGGTTGTCCTGCACCCAAATGGATTACTAATGATTGTCTCTGCATATTTAACTGGGAAAAGAGAGAAGTATTTCATATATTAAAAAAATTATTCAAAATTCAAAATCACACTTCATCATTTCAAATGTATCTTTACCTATACAGTTTATCTATAGAGTGATAGTAAATCAGCCATAATCAGCTGGTGGATTCATACTTGTTTCTTGTTGTTTTACTTTGAGCTGTAGAGAAACAGCAGGTGCGTAGTTGTTCTTTTGGCCCTGTAATGTATAGAGGTGCCAACTCAACAGGCCGTGTCACTCCTCATTTCCTCCTCTCTCCCTTCTCGGGAGCAGCAGTGCTGAATCTCTTCCAAAACAGGCATCCGACAAAGACCTGAGAGATGGGACCTGCAGACAAGTCACGCACTTCAAGTCAATAGAGTGAAAAATTTAAAAAATTTAGTCCACTTATCTGTTTCATGACGACAGCTTGCTATGGTTGGTCTGGCTCAGTTTATTTGTTTTCACCTAGTGTCATTCTCACAAGCACAAGTATTATTTCCCATAATATATTTTAATCCAACTCCAACACTGGAGATGAATAATAATGTTGGATTACTTACAAGGATGAGATCTGAGAAATTTGTGTAGAGAGGTTTTTCCAGTAAAATTCTGAATAGTACAGGATGAAGTATCACATGAAATATAGATGGATGGATGAATCAGGTTACCTTATTATCTTGTAGGTGGAATTTATGTCTTGGTCCCTTTAGAGGGTAGCATCATTGCAAATCAGTGCAGATTTTCTCAACCCAAATAAACGCCTATGGGAGATTTTGAAATTCTTGCCTGGTTTGGGTATGCTTGTCCCTTTAGTGAGAAGAATCAATACAAATCAATGCAATTTTTCTCAGCCAACATGAACACCTATGGGTGATTATTGGACAGAACTTTTTCACTACCATCATCCAGTGCAGAGACATCAACACAAAATGAGGAAATATCTTTTGGAAAAATGGTGTTCAATCCATCTAGTAAAGTTTCAGAGACTTGTAGAATCAATGCCAAGGCAGATTTCAGCTGTTCTTGTGGCACGTGGTGGGCTAACACCTTATGAAGACACTTTAGGTTGGATTTTTTTTTTTTTAATTTGTCACCTCTCTGTATATGACAGTTGTGAAATCATGAGTTTGAACCATCACCTGGGTCTTTTATATAGTCTGTGGAATATAAGAACTTAACTTTTTTATTCTAGAGGATGTTTATTTGTAGTCTCTTGCCAGAAAAAAGAGATAATTGGGACAATCACAGGGCTAATTCAAATCTGTGTCAGCCATGAGATTGCCATGACGTTGTGTCAAAAATATATGCACTTACCACTAAGGCATGTCACCAACAAGTTCATAACTTCATATTACTTTATATTATTGTGTCTGAAAAGTCAACATGTAGTGTGTTCAATTTCAATAAGCTGTTTTCCATCTTTGCTTGTGCATGTTGTTCATTCTATGAACTGACCCAGTCCTTGATTTCTTCCAGTGTTATGAGAACCACTGTCACTCAGGATGATAACAGATTGAAGGCAGAGTGAGCAATCCTGTAGAGCACTCTGAATGAACTCTGCAGTGAGCTTTGCTGAAACATCAGTACACGAGCTGTCCGTTCTTCATGCCAGTAAATAAAGGGTTCAGTCACACTTTGTCCTAACCACGTGTAATGTGACAAGATTCAAGCATCATGCAATTTTTCTGTCCATGTTTAAATCCAAAATGTGCGAAAGAATTGGCTTCGTTTGTCGAGTTCTCTACACTTGTGTATTCTTTTTAATGTACTGCACGGGTGAAGCGCATTAAGTAAAAGCACATACCTATTATTATCATACCTCTGAGATGGTTCTCCACGAAGTATATTTTGTATTTTTTTTTTTTTTTTTTTTTATAGAAATTTTTACCCAGTGAGTTTTTGATGATGACACTGCAAAAAGAGAAACCACACAAGTGAAAATGTAGTGTCAATTGTATTTGTCACTGATTATTAGGGCAGAAACTTGTATCAATATGGAATATGTATCTTTTATCGCTTTTATCACTTTGTCCTGTCATGCCTGCAGCCTGGTTTGGACATGGTGTCTGGCTTTGTAAAAATCTTTGAGATTTTTCATTGTATTTTCCTCTGGTAGTACATATCCCTGAAATTAGATGTCTAATAACCTGAGACTGGTTGCGTCCTACTGAATTAATCAATCATAGCGGGGAATTTCTGTTATAGTTCTGATAGCAGTCTCATGTAGTCTCTTAGCCACTTAAATTTTTTTGTGAACTTTTTTTATATAGGTCTTTATTCATAGAAGTTTACACGACTGAATATGCCCCTGTGGTTCAAGTTTGTTCACTGTCACACTGTTTCTAAAGACATACAGTATAACCTGCCCTGGTCCTCTGGGATTGATGTTTTGGTCCAGGGTACTGTTCTTTGCTCTCTAAATGTGGACAAACACACATGTACACAGACAAAGCACAAACAGTAATGGCAGCACTTTTTTTTTTTAACAACGTGCTCCGAACATCTTTCCAAACTTATGATGAGCAGCATTTATAAACCTGTTGTCTAACAAAAGAGAACATTTACTAGCATATTTTTACTCTAAACTCACTTAATAACATCAGTCAAGTGTTTGAAATAACTTCCTTTTATGATTTGAGGTGGCTTCTTATCATAGAGGCAGAAAATATATTTTATACTGTAATGGAGGCTATATTGATTAGCATTGGTTTAAAAATAACCTTCATTATTATGAAAAGGGATTTTTTGTTTCTCCTCACAATGGATGCATACAAGGCTCATCAAAGGCTCATCAAAGGCTCATCAAAGGCTCATGGGCAGCCATGGCCTAATGGTTAGGGAGTCGGGCTTGTAACCGAAAGGTTGCGGGTTCGTGTCCCAGGTCTAAGGTGGGGGGAGTGAATAAGCAGCGCTCTCTCCACCCTCAATACCACGACTGAGGTGAGTCCCTTGAGCAAGGCACCGAACCCCCAACTGCTCCCGGGCGCTGCAGCAATAGCAATATGGCTGCCCACTGCTCTGGGTGTGTGTTCATGGTGTGTGTGCATGTTTGTTCACTACTCATTACCTTGTGTGTGCACTTGGATGGGTTAAATGCGGAGCACAAATTCCGAGTATGGGTCACCATACTTGGCCTCATGTCACGTCCTTTCTTTTTTATAATAGCAGCTTGGGTTAATTTTTTTTTTTTTTTTTTTTTTTTTTACATTTTGTGTATATCAGTTTGATTTTGTTACAGAGGTGCTTTTTCGTATGCCGTATGCCGAAGCCACGATC
>JAHKKF010496517.1:0-11046 GCA_019740295.1 Labeo calbasu | reverse complement strand
AGAGCGTGGTCACGCTGGAGGCGTTCCCCTAGCGTTTCGACGCAGCGTCTCGTTCCCTCGGGGAACCATGGTTACATACGTAACCTGAGACGTTTTGTTTGTGAATCTCTGTTTTCCATTAACTTTCTGTATTATATTTTAATCGTTTCATTACATTTTAACAGTCAAAAGCATGTCTAATGAATTTATAAAGGATAATTAGATTTGATAAATAATATATGTGAATGGAATATACATTAAGATTTGATGTAAGTAATATATTCATATATTTCTGACTGTCAAGTTAAACCGAACTTTTATTTTGACGGGTTGCTGTGAAGACCTTTAGGGTCTCCTTCTGCAAAAGAAACGGTAAAATGCTCATGAAGTGACTCTCAGAGCAGTTCTAGAGATTATGTGTTCAAATATTGAGGCGGCAGAGGCTGAAAACACTGCGATCGTCACGTGTATGTGTGCAGTAAACAAAACTGTGCGTCTCCACCATTCACTAACACAGACATGCAGAAATACGGTTCTTATTAATATGCATTCTTAAAGTACCGGTAAAATGCGGAATCGTACCGTTTTTAAAAGCAGGGTATCGCGAAACTTTTTAAGTACTGGTATATCGTGCAACACTATACTACAATATCAGTGAAATTCACAATAAGTGCTGTGAAGTTGTTAACATGATTGTTTAGTCCAAAAATCAGTAGTGGCATGGCTAAACATGTAACTAACCAGTTTTTCCCTATAAAAACTGATCCTTTCTCCGAATCCTCTGTTGGATCGCGGGATATAGACAGTGTTGGGCAAGTTACTCTGAAAATGTAATTAAATTACTGATTACTCCTTTTAAAAGTAATTAAATTATTCTTCTGATTACTTTATTTCAAAAGTAATTAGTTACATTACTTTTTTTCTGTACATCCACGAAATTTATGTTGCAACAGAGAGCAGCGTGGGACAAGACTTGATAGGCGAGTACGGGTGCGGGCGCAGGCGGACAGAGACTCATGTGAAGACGATAGAAGTTGATGCGTTGCTCTCCACACCCGGTACGTTCTCAAGATGTTTTAATGTGCCGTGCTGTCCTTTCAGGTGTTTTGAATTGGATGTGGAGTTTTTTACGGTTGAAAAGGTTTTCTTCCCCTCTAATTGACAACGCACAATAATGTTCTTAACTTTGACAGAAATAAACTCAAAATAATGATTGTATTTCCAGCTACAGAACGCGTACTTTCCTTTCTCCATGCTGACTTTGTTTTCATTGGTATCCGCCTCACAGGTGCTTACCAGTCAAAGCATGTCTCAGGAAGAGGACGTTGCATGTGCTAGCCAACACCTTTTTTACAATCTAGATGATAAAACACATTCTGTTGGCACTGATGTAACACAGCAGTAACGCATGCTTGTAACTATACTCTAATTACTTATTTGGAAATCATAACGCATTAAATCACTCCGTTACTAAAAAAATAATCAAATTACAGTAGCGCGTTACAAAGTAATGCGTTACTGCTCAACACTGGATATAGAATATATACATATGTTAATACAAGTGTTCAACATTCAAAACAACGCAGGAGTATAATAAAAATATATCATGTCACAATATATTGTAATACTAAACTGCAAATGTATTATGCAGAATGACACTATTGTGTACCAAAAATGAAAGCTTAGACAATTTAATTTAGTATCAGATATGGTAATATCAATACCAATATCAGGTAATTAATTATTAATAAAAAAAAAAAAAAAAAAAAAAAAAAAACCTTGAAAACAAATCACATTATTTAGCGCAATATCTAAAACGTTTGTGCAATCATTTGTGTCTAAAATAATTATGTGTTTTTTAGCTAAGCAAAATGATGAACATTTCTCTTCTGGTATCACTCTTGTCCTGTGAATTGAGGAGAAGGATCAAGTTCACGCTGATATAATACTAAACTCAGCATTTTGATAAACAGTGGTTTATCAGTATTTCGGAATGATTATAACAATGATAAAAAAATAATATTTGGGGTTGACCACACCACGCCAGTGTGTTTTGTCACGTTTTCTTAATGACCACAAAGAGAATTAAAATACAGATACAAGCATGGCATTGTTAGAAACTGCAATGGGTCTACTTTTATTTGCATATAGTCATAATAACACAAAAAACTATGTGCTTTTGTAAAACAAAGAAAACAAGCGAGTGTGCTCTCTCTGTCTCCAGGAACTTTCTTCACAGGCACATGAATAAAACAACCTGAATGTCAGTTAATATGTGCCTCACATACATGAAACATATATGTATAAAAAGCTTGAAATGTCTATTTTTAAATAAATAAATACATTTTAAATTGAAATTGAAAACAAATATTATTTGATTATATAATATAAGTGAAAGTTAGGGGAAAGGAGAGGTACAGTTTCTCCTGTCTCATCCCATTATCGCTAATGTGATCCCACCTCACACTGACTGCTCTGTTCTCATGTCTGATTAAAGTTGGTTTTACTATTGTAAAAGTGTGGTAACCATGTTTTTTGCAGGTTACCATTTTTGTAATGGCAGCTTTACTACAAATACCATGGTATTTATTTATTTAGATTTTGGTACATTTACATAGCTGAATCACAATAAAGCTCTCCTGAACTTAAACTAGTGTGAATATAGTAGCCTATTTGTATAATTAGATTTGCCTACTATGTTGTCTATGTGTAGTTT
This sequence comes from Labeo calbasu, assembly GCA_019740295.1. Taxonomy (NCBI): domain Eukaryota; kingdom Metazoa; phylum Chordata; class Actinopteri; order Cypriniformes; family Cyprinidae; genus Labeo; species Labeo calbasu. The sequence goes on along the minus strand of JAHKKF010496517.1, from coordinate 8,351 downwards.
TATACTTATACTTTATACTATATTTCTCTCCACTGTAGGCTATGTCTCAACATATAAAGCAGAATTACAATAAATGTTCATGATAAAGGTGTTTCGGGTCTCCGCAAACTAGGGTAAATTGACCAACAGCGCCATCTACTGTTTTTGGGAAAGAAAGTTGCTCAATTGCATTTGTGAGAAAGTCTGCCTGCACGCATTTGTGAGAAAATCAAGTCAAATTTCCTCAGACAAAGGCAACTGAGTCTCACAGTTGTAACACACAATTCACATGATTGACCATACCACTGCATTTTCTCTCAAATAGAGTTTTGTATTTGCGAATCACTTTGCATTTGTTTAAAAGTTTTTCTTTGCAAAGCAGATTGTGTTTATTTGCAAAATGCTGCATTTGTTTGATGAATATTGGCACAAAATTCACTCCATAATGATAACCATGTTGGGCTGTCAAAAATTCTGAATATTTGTCGAATTTAAAGATATTCATGTTATTTTATTGCTTTGAAGAACCTTGGATTAGTAATATTATTAATATTTAGCTTGATGTGCCCTCCTGTGGCCTCAGGGGAGAAGCCAAAAGCTTTTTTTCCCCTAACTTAAATTACACCTTTCAAATTTGAATATAATTCGAATTTTAATATTTAAGTGCTACACTAAAAGATACTTTTGCCTAATGGTGATTGCGATTTCTTTTCAATTAATCATGCAGCCCTATTTATAGCACACAGACAGGCATGTTCTATGCATTTGTTTTGATATAGAGAAATAAGATACATTTCTATTTTCAACATTATTTGTTCTTCAGACATTCCTCTTTAAAAAATAGAAGTATAAGCTGTATGCAAAGTGACCCACTTTTGTTTTTTGACCACTGAAAATGTGTACAATTTAACAATTTACTCCTGCAGCCATACTGAAATTCCAATATCTCTGGAACTGAACTTTGTAGGGCCTTAAAAATGAAGATGCTGAATGAATTTTTTAAGACTCAATATCTAAAAGGGCATTAAGATATCTTTAATACATCTTGAATTACAAGCATGCAAACTGTGAAAAGACTTGAAAAGTGTCCCCCCCGGTTGAGTTGACATGGAATGGCCCACATACATATAGTTACATATTCTCATCTCATTTAAATACCTTCTGGTAAATGATGGTAATTTTTCACTGAATTTTGGTCCTTCATCTTTCGACCGGTCACTTTTTACAGACACAAAGCCTGTTCTTTCACTAATGACACAAAGCAAAGAAAAAAAGAGCATTATTAAAATAGGATCAAGGCAAGCATATACTACAGGACTGTAAGACTACCTATATCGCTCTTGTTATTTGTCATTGTTTTGTTGTAATAGAGTGCATACTACACAACAATGCTGACGAGGCACACAAACTACAAGACATTTGGTCAAGAGGTCAACATTCTCACATAAATTTATCAGAGAAATTAGAGATAATGATTTCTTGATTTTTCAAGATACTGTCGGATTTTCTGTTTATGCAGATTGGCTGGATCAGTTCCACCTTGTGGCTGCATCGTGCACTCACTACAAGATCACGGGTGATAACATCAAGCATGTCTGAAGATGACAGTGCCTGTGAGCTTGCCTTCAATCTTTATGGAAGGGGTTTAGTAGGATTAGAGAGCAAATCAATTTTTAAGACATTGTGTTGTGTGATTTTATCATTTCATTCAGTCACGCTCTATCATATATCCATAGTGAATAAATTATTTAACACAATGCTATTGTGAAAAACACATGTAATACCTTCTGGTAGCTGATGTTTTTTTCTCACTTAGTTTTGGGCCTTCACCTTCGTCACTCTTAACAGACATAGAACTGGACACATGTGAACCTGATTTTTCACTAATGACAAAAAAAAAAAAAAAAAAAACCTGTGTTAACTCCTTGTAATTTAAGAGGTTTAATGTCACAAATGGTAATTATATACAGTTTTACTTAAAGTATAATCATGTATTTTTATTCTATCAGTGGAAGGAGAAACTAGCAAACATAATGTTATAATGCTGAAGTTTGTGTTGTTCATATTTTTGCCACTCTTCCACACCATTCATGACTCTTATCATATTATTTTAACATGTTATCCTTATCTTAATTATGAACACAAACAGTTTTATTATTTCCTGCACTTTGTTATTCTTCTGGTTACTTCCATACAGCGGCTAATTAACCGGAAGTCATTTCCATAGGCTTATCCCGCGTTGAAGAATAAGGTGTATATTTTTTCTTTCAGCACAGTATTATGTCTGCTATGGGAATGTATATCCATTACATATATTTACTTGATACTGTATAGAAGGTAAGTAGGAACATTTAGATTTGGGAACTGTGAAGGCAAGCTCTCTGAATGCAAGACACACAAGGAGCAGGGTGAATATTAAATTTCAGCTAATGAGGAACGTGAGTGTCTTTGTATGAACAAACTAAACTAAGTGCATGGTGTTCGCTGGGATCCACCTGTTTCACATAGTAAAGTCCACCCTTGTAAAACACCACCAGTGCAAACAGAGAGATTGCTTACTTTTGCCTATAATAAATGTTTCTAAACTGACTCAGTTATCTATGAACTTAGTCTGGTGTTGCAAGCCTTCTTTGTGCTGATACTTATTAGTATTTAAGTCAAGAGCAAAAAAGTAAAATGAATTAAAAAACAAACAAACAAACAAACAAACAAACAAAAAAAAAAAACATTGTAAAGCACTGTTGCCTAAAAAAAATGTGAAAAACAAGACATTCTTTTAGACTGATTCTCATTTAAATAATTTTTTACACAGTGTACATATGACCAACAATTAGAAACACATGAAATACCTTCTGGTGGCCGATGATGTTTTTTCATTCAAGTTCGGACCTTCACCTTTTGAACAGTCACTATTTACAGACAAAGAGCTGGATACAGGTGAATCTGATCTTTCACTAAAAACACAAAGCACAGAAAATCTGATTCTGACCACTTTCATAGTAAGAACATAGCCTTAGGTGATGCAAATGGCTTGTACATGTTCATACAAACTATGTTTTTGCACAAGATTTTATGCTAATAACTGATTAGGCCTTAGAAATTTTCTTTAAAAATCCACTGTAAACCTCTGTAACCAGTCAATTAATTAACACTTTTAGCTAAAATAAAAGTTAGGTAAGTGTTGAATGGATGTTTTGTACAGCATTTGATAAGACTACACAAGAAAAACGCTGAAAGTAGTGTTTAAACTAATTATCAGTCTTACCCCTTTTTCTCTGAAAGACTTAACTGGGAGAGAGAGTCCTCTCCTCGCTCCTTTGACATTATTTTCAGTTATTTCGGTGAAGACAATCAGAATGACCTGAAGACGGCAGCATGTTACCGAGATGAACAAAATGGTTAGTTCTGAAAGATAAAAAAAAAAGAAAAGAAAAGAAAAAGTAAACAAGTAGTGTTGAGTAAACAAGCAATATAAAATAAACCTTACTACAAAGCTCCATTCGATAGCAACGTGATTCTAAAGATACAGCGTGTACTTATATATATATAAGATCTTTTAGATGACTATAGCATAAAGACAGTGGGATTCTGACAATATGGCGCCTAAACAGAAAAGCGATCCAAACCTAAACGTGTCACAAACTTAAACTTGTGCCATTCTATTTATAACTACTAATTGTGCGGATTCTTCTGAAGTGATGAACACAACTTGAAACTTGGAAACCCAACTTGGGAAACTTGAAACCTCGTGTTTTAACAGCCGTCCTTGTCAAACGGTTTGTCTGCGTCACTTGTACCCTGGACGTCTGTTATATTTCCGGAAAACGCATAGTAGGCCCAACATATAACTTCGAATTTAAATCATGCCTACATACATTAAATATCTAAGTATATTAAGTATACTTGCAGTATTACAGACGATCTCGTACACCAAGAGAACAATCCAGAAATCTTAAGATACTTTCGGTTTCGCCTTGTATAGGATGTGTAGATCTACACACGTTTCGAGTTTTCAACACAGTAGTGTTCCGTAGCATTGCTCGGAATGAGGCTGTCACGTGATCTTTGAAAACGAAGCTTCGTTACCTCACTGACACGTTACGCCAGGCTCAAATACAAAGCGCTGTCTTACAATACATTGCGCTGTCTTTTGTCTGAATGAATATTAAAACACCTTGCTATATATATATAATTAACAAATAATTGCATTTGTATTTGTGCATTTTTTAACAATGTGCATGTTTGTGTTCTGTTGTAAAGAAGACACAGAAATGGTGCAATGAAAAATTACGTTAGTTTAACATATTGACGTATTGAACACTTTATTTTGGAGGTGAAAAGACAGAAGTTTGATGCAAGTAAAAAAACAAAGAACATAAAGCCATTGTATTGTGCAAAATACAATACATTTGGGAAACTCTATTGCTGCACACACACGCCACCTTGCTAATGACATTTATGCTTATAAAATTCACAAATAAACCTTACAATGACACAATTAACAAAACATCGAAATTATACATTTTGTGTAAGAATTTTTATTGACCACCAGATGGCGTAGTAGAGAACTGTATCAAAAGCTTCGAAGCATCAACGCAGTTTGCTGTGAAAGCCTCACTGCTTCAAAAGCCTCGTTCGGCACATGCCTATAGCCCTGTAGTCCTAGTTCCACTTAGTATTTTATGTCCTTCTCTCAGTAACTTCCCTCGGTCTTGTTAACTCGGATGTACCTCACTGATTAGGTTGCATGAGTGCCCACTACTGGCGGAACCATAGCTGATAAGAATATTGACAAAATATTATTAAATTTCATATGAAAAAAATGGCATACATTGCATAAAAAATCTGATAAATACTTATTAAATTGGTGATCTCAATATGTTTCTGTAAATGTAATAATACTTTTAAAATCAATTGGGCCAAACACTTCCAACCTTCATCTGAAACTTTATTCCAAATTACATTTTCTCCAAATTTGGTGATTTTATTTTTTTATTACTTTGTAATTCTAATGTTGAAAAATTACCAGCTTATCTAATTTTTATAAGCAGGTCCTTCTCACCTAAGCTCTGTTATACAAGCACAACTTTCCCACTCAAAATTATGAGGAACAACTTTATCTGGAACAACCGTAGTATTATGTAAAAAAAAACAATTTATTTTTATTTTTTTTACCAGCGTTGGGTTGAGGCAGATATTTTACTCGTAAATCAGCTGTTTAATGAAAATGGCTCATTAAGACCAGTATCACTTACGGTATGGGTGCTGGGAGCAGTCAAAATGTATGTAAAGACAGAATGGCGTTTCCTTTATGCTTTAGCTGATATTTTCAATAGTTTGCCGTTCATGAATATTACTGCCTAAACATGTAATTTAACCCTTAAAAGACCATAAAACAACATCAGAATAGTTATTTATTGCTATTTTTCAACAGGACATAAAAAAATAGTACAGTTTCAGGTTTTTTTTTTTTTTTTTTTGTTGTTGTTTTTGTTTCTATGTGAACATCTTGTATTTGATTTTAATGTTCTTTAGATGCAGAAAAGGCCTTTGATAAAGTAGAATGGCCCTTCCTCTTCACTACTCATAGTCATTTTGGTTTTAAATCATATATCATTAATTGGATTAAAAAACTCTATATTACCCCAACAGCATCTGTTATAACTAATGGCATTTTATCAAAACCATTTCAATTAAAAAGAGGAACCCGACAAGCCCGCCCACTATCACCACTACTTTTTACAATCTTTATCGAACTCTTGGCAGCAGCAATACGGCAATCACATAACATATCTGGTATCCAAACAAAACATTACCATCATAAAATAAGTTTGTACACAGATTATATTCTTTTATATATTACAAACCCATCTTCATCGCTTCTGTCAGCCCATAATCTAAGTGATTTTAGTAAAATATCAGGATATTCAGTTAGTTGCTCCAAATCTGAGATCCTGCCTATTACCAAATTGAACTGGGATGCTGAACTAGAGAATTACCCATTCATGCGAACAACCAAAATAATAAAATACCTTGGGATTCATATTTCATCCAATCTAAAAGAGCTGTTTAAGTTTAACCATGCCCATTATTACAAGAAATACGAAATAACTTGGAAAACTGGAATTATTTTCATAAGTGTTTCAAAATGAGGCAATTTAAAAGTGCTACAATGCTCGCATGCTTGGGGTGAATTTGTCTCAAAATGACTTACTAAAATGAATATAGTAATAGTCAGAGGGACTGTGAACAGGAATTAATCGAAAGAATGAGCAAACCTCTAAAAATATATATTTTTAAGAGTCCAACATACAGCAAAAGCATTAATCTTGTGAAATATTTAAAATAACTGTTTTCTATTTCAATATATTTTAAAATGTAATTTATTACTCTGATCAAAGCTACATTTTAAGCATTATTACTCCAGTCTTCAGTGTCACATGATCCTTCAGAAATCATTCTAATATTCTGATTTGCTGCTCAAGAAACAATGTATTATAATCATTGTTGTTGTTGTTGTTGCTGCTGTTATTATTATTTAAAACAGTTGAGTAAATTTTTTGAGGATTCTTTGATGAATAGAAATATCCAAAGACCAGCATTTATTAAAAAAAAAATGTTTCCTTTTTTTGGGAAAGACATAATAGAAATTAACACTTTTATTTAACAATAGAAATATCCAGCGATCAGCAATTATTACTTTTTTTTTTTTTGGAAAGATATCATAGAAATTAATTCATTTATTTAACAATTGAAATATTCAAAGATCAGCATTTATTAAAAATTGTTTCTTTTCTTTCTTTCTTTTTTGTAAAGACATTAATACTTTTATTTAACAAGGATTTAAATTTATCAAAAGTGACGATAAAGACATTTATAATGTTACAAAAGATTTCTATTTTAGATAAATGCTGTTCTTTTGAACTTCTGTTCATCAAAGAAACCTGAAAATCAGCAGCAAATTAGAATATTAGAATTATTTCTGAATGATCGTTTGACTGGACTAATGATGCTAAAACAATCACTTTTGATACGGAAAGATATATATATATATTTCTTTCTGTATCAAAACTGATTATTTTAGCATCATTATTTAGCATCATTAGTCCGGTCAAACGATCATTCATGTATTTAGAATCATTAAAATAGCAATAAGTAACTATTCGGATGTATGCTCTTTTCAGGGTTAAATTACATTTTACGCAGTAATATTCGTGAACAGCAATCTATTGAAAATATCAGCTAAAGCATAGAGAAAACGACGTTCCGACCGCGTCTTTGACCGCTCCCAGCACCCATACCGTAAGTATGCGATTAGATGAGAATAAAAAGAAAAATAGATTAAAAAAAGGGCGGTTGGCGTGACCGTGTATTTTTAAGACGTGGCTGGCCCGCAGCGTTAGACTGAATGTTTGCATACAGGGTGTGTGATAACTTTTTAAATATTTAAAAAATTTCCTGGGCCAGACCATGGGTCAAATCCACCGAGCACCTGTTTCTATCTATGTGTTTTCTTATTTAGTGCAGATACTTTCGTTTTCGTCTTCTTCGTGGGTTTTACAGGCGCGTTGTGAATAGCTGATCAGGGTCATTCCGCCACCTACTGGAAAGGAGCGTGAATGTGCTGCTATACGTTTCTAAATGTTTTTATTTCTAAATATTTAACCCGATACATTTCAGCACTGCATTTATTATTTCCCCTGGTTTTGTGATATTGTAAATGCCTGACAAATTCATACATAAACCTGTATTATGTCTCTCCATCCCAGCAAACACAAAACGTTTTTACAACTTTTCACAACGTTGTATTTTGGTTGTAATTAGGTAATGTTGTTGTACAATGTTTTAAAAACGTTTTAAAACGTTTTTTTTAAAATAAAAAAATATATAACCAAAATATAACGTTTTAGAAACGTTGTAAAAATACCAACCTGGAACGTTTTCTTTAAGTAGTCAAAAAAACGTAAATGTTACGTTCGTCTACTACGAAAATGAAACCAGACCAAACTACAACTTTCGGGGGATGTTTTATTCAGGTGTTAAAATAACGTAATATGCACGTTGGAATAAGACCCCAGCAGACATGCCCGTTTGGGGCCCGCGTGGGCCCACTGCGGGCAAAAAAATCTAACCCGCGCGGGCAGCCCGCTGTGGGCCCCGATACCGGCATGAAATGCGGGGCACGTGTGGGCCCCACACTATGGGGCCTGTGTGGGCCCATAAAGTGTGGGCATGCTGTGGGCTGGGTGGGGGCACTGTGGGGATAGTGTGGGCATGCTGTGGGCTGGGTGGGGGCACCTGTGAATGGCCATTGTGGCCTTAACAAATAACAAAATTAGTTTGCTTTTACTTTGTACCTGCAAAATGCCACA
>JAHKKF010496513.1:0-17207 GCA_019740295.1 Labeo calbasu | reverse complement strand
TTTTATCATTATAGGGTAGATTTGTACATACACTGCCAACACACATTAATGTTCAAACAACATGTAAAAGTGAAGTTTGCATCCGATGACCTCTTTAAAACTGTGAGCACACGTAGCACATAGAATTTTTCCAGAGACTTGAGAATGTTTTTAAAAAATGCTCACAGGTTAGTCGAAATGGCAGCTAAGAACCTCCAAGCAGAGCTACAGCACTGCAGGAGCAATGAGGACGCCTGGAACAACAGCTCCATTGATTTAGTCAGAGCATCTGATGTAAGGACTCTAAAAATTAACCTTATAGCCATAATGCTAAAACAGGGGTGTCCAATCTTGGAGGGCCACTGGCCTGAAAAGTTTTGCTCCAACCCCAATTAAACACACCTAAACTAAGGTAATCAGGGTCTTAAGAACATGAGTACGTCTGAAAACCTAGGCAGCTGATTTGCTGCCTACCTGCCCTATCAGGTATTTAGCTCAGCTGTCACAAAATTGGACATCCCTGTGCTAATACAATTTTTTTTTTTTTACCTGTTAATTAGAGCCTAGTTTAGAATGTCACTCAAAATCGGATTTTTGTTCAGATTGGAATCCGATCATATTAAGCCATATTTGGCAAAAAAAAAATTATATGAAATATGATTTTTAAAGATGTTTACAAATCACATTTCTGGAAATCCATTTCAGTCTGACCACTCTAATTGGATTTAGCATAGCTTTTTGGCTATGTCACTTTCTCATGTCACGTAAAACGTAAACCGCATAAGGCAGTGTTTGTAGAAAACATTCTGAATGTCTTTACGGAAACATAGTTGTGTTGTTGCGAAGTGTGAGTCGAGCGGAAAATGACAGTAGACTGCTGGCCTACACACCAGACAAGCAGAGATGGCAACAGGGAATTAAAAGTTCACTTCCAGAACAAAACTTTACAGATAATTTACTCACCCTCTTGTCATCCAAGATGTTCATGTCTCTGTGTATTCAGGTTCAAGACAGTTAGGGTAGGACGAAAAACTCTCCATCGCTGCAGAAGTACCGACCCAGTGTTTACGTGAACGTGCAAAGAAGATCAAATGGCCTTTACAAAAAAAAAAGGATAAAACTGCAATGTAGGATGATTTTGAAATTGGAGAAGAAAATGAGATGGGAGTTTTTCGACCTACCCTAACTGTCTTGAACTGGAATACACAGAGTACACGCAAAGCTAGATAAGACAAGCATTTGAGGTTAAAAAGTATATAAATTGTCATTTTTTTTTGAAAATAATCGATCGTTCTGCTAGATAAGACACTTCTTCCTTTGCTGGGATTGTTCAGAGCCCTTTGAAGCTGCGTTTAAACTGCATTTTGGAAGTTAAAACTCACGGGCACCATAGAAGTCAACTATATGGAGAGAAATCCTAAAATGTTTTCCTCAAAAAACATAATTTCTTTACGACTTAAGAAAGACATGAACATCTTGGATGACAAGGGGGTGAGTTAATCTGTAATTTTTTGTCCTGGAAGTTAACTACTTCTTTAAACTGCACACTCCAGCTGCCTACATATCTGCCGCTGACACATTAGACATAATAATCCAGTGCAACATGCTGTCATGTTGTAAGACAAAATCTTGCAAGCTCTTGCTATTGTTGTCTTTTGGCATAGGCATTCCAACACAACATTGTTGCTACAGAATGCGGATATTGCATAAAAACAAAAGCACACCACGGGAGACACAAATCGGTTCTGAACAGTTATAATACACACTGCAAACAGTGAATCATTTAGATTAGATTCCAATCGAATACACAATAAATTGGATTTTGGGCTGACATTGTGAACATGGCTTAATTGTTTCAGTATACAAAACCCATTAAATAATTTAATTACAGAGAAACCAGATTTGTACAGATTCAGCAGCGCAGAAATTGTTTTAGAGCTGTGTTTTGATGAATTCCTCTTCATTGTCTCTCTACAGGCCCATTGTCATTATGTGGTGGTGGAGCTGTTTGCTGCTAAACTGAGTGAGATTGGGGATACGGCTGTTCACTCTGTGCTCAGCACTTTGGCTCTGCTTTATGCCCTTCATGGAGTCACACAGAACTCTGGAGACTTTTTACAGGTTATACAATACAGTATAAAAAACATTTAGTTTTTAAAATTTTCCCAACCCGCAATGGCGGAGCTAGGATATTTTTAGAAGGGTGGCCAACAACTAGCTTGGAGTGGCACAGAAATCTTCATTATTGGAACATAAATACTGGACTGTAATAGTGCCTACAACACAGCCTTTTTTACTTAATTGTAATTGAGATAATGGTGGATTAGATCAAGTAATACTGAATGAATTTGACATTTTTTTTGGTATTATTCCTCACCTCTAGGCTTATTAATAGACAAGAAGCTCATACTGTAGCCTAAGGTTCAGCTTGCTCAGTCAGCTTGGTTCTGGTTCCCAAAAAATGTTTTGCTTCATTGCATTCTTATATGGATGCAGATAACTTCATGAATTCATTGAATTTTTAAAAATTATTTAATTTATGGTTTTAAGGTTTTGTTTAACACCAAGAAAAAAAAAAACACAACCGACAATTTAAAAAAAAAAAAAAAACAGCTGAACTGCCTCAGTGGGTTTCCCCCACAATCCAAAGACATGCAGTATAGGTGAAATGGACAATCTAAATTGACCTCAGTTTGTGAATGAGATGCACAAGTTAGTGGACTCTCAGGGCTGGGTTGCGGCAGGAAGGGCATCCGGTGTAAAACGTGCCAAATTAGCTGTGCGGATCACTCTGCTGTGGCGACCCCTGATAAAGGGAGCAAACCGAAGGAGAGAGAGAGAGTTTTGGAGTAGTGAAGCCGGTGCATAATTTGCTGCTCTCCTCGGTATAAAAGCTTCTGTTGTTACATTGAAATGTGACTGATGGAATCACACCTCAGTTAAGATTTGTTGTGTCAAATGTAAGATTTAGCAGTTTTGGACATCACCATCTTTGAAATATACTTATAGTCACTGTCGCTGTTTTTACAGGTGTTAAATCACAAATATTCTGTTCAAGGGCAGTGACAATTAACTTTGAGAGTGTGCATGTTTGCATGATAACTTGATTGCTGTGTACACTCTCTGCCACTCAATCCAAACTTTAGACCCATTATATCAAAATTGTGACATCTAGTCCATATATGACTTTGAGAAGTTTTATGTCCTAGTGTACTCCTGAAAGTTCACAAAAAATTAATTTGAGGCAGATACACCCATTTGCAGTCTTTCTGTTCTGGTAAAATGGACAAAAAACATTTTGACTCTGAGACATATTTTTTTGTTTAATATAATGCTGTCTGGAATGAGAATATCCAGTTTATGGGTTGTGTCTCATGGTTCACATCGGTGCCTCATAGATTTGTGGAATGCCCCAGATATGGAGAGTGCTAGATAAACAGACTTCAAGTTTAACATTTGTGTTCTAGGAACAGCTGTTCCTGATATTTTTTTTTCTTTGTCAGGCTGGTCTGCTAAGTGTTCCTCAGCTGGCTCAGATCTCACAAAGGCTGAAGGGTATTCTCTCAGAGCTGAGGCCCAATGCAGTGGCTCTGGTTGATGCCTTTGACTACCGTGATGAGATGCTTAATTCTGCTCTGGGGAGATATGATGGCAACGTCTATGAGCACATGTTTGAGTGGGCCAAGAAGTCGCCTTTGAACCATACTGAGGTGCGTATTCAGTGCATTTGATATGTGTGTTGTTTTTATTTATGGTGATGCATGTTAAATATTTCAGAAAAACCTCTATGAATTTATGCATTTATTTGTTTGTTTTTAAGGTGCACGAATCCCACCACAAGTACCTAAAGCCACTACAGTCCAAACTGTAAGAAGTGCCTTTATGGGACAAAGGGAAGAGTCTGTCCAAGAAAACTAATACCATTAGCTCTGCTCTACACCACCACTGGGTTTTCTGGTCATCTACTGTAGAAAAGGAATTTGTCAGTGAAGAGATTCTATTTCATTTTTAATGGATATAGTATTCTAATTACTTAGACCAGTAAGTCATGATTGCCTTCTCCGTGCACTTAATGATAATTTCAAGTTAAACCACTGAAATTACTTTTTAATTGTATAGATTCTTGTAGTTTGTAATATTTGCTTAATTAGTTTTTCTAGAGGATGCAATGTTACAATAAACATACCCATGATGCATCAGATTCAAATAGCTGAAATTATGAGACCATATTTGGATAAATTCCCAATTTTCTTGGTCCCAAACTTAAAATGAAATATTCAAAGTGAATATTGCTATATGCATACTCTGAATAATTTTTGAGTTTGAACTGATTATTTACTGAATAACAAATAATTTGATGGTCAGACATCGTGACATCTCTTAAAACCATGCTTTAAGAATCTCAGACAGGAATGTTTTTTTTTTTTTTTTTGGAGCGACAATCCAAATCAATGTACCGCATTAGTATAGTTTTATTGCAATTATTTACACTATTTACATAGTGACATCATTTGTTTGCTGATAATTTTTTTTTTTCCACACTGTTGTTAATTCAGCTCTTTTGCTACATTAATAAAGGAATAAAGTAACATTTACAGTACTGTTTATATAGCTGATCTTTCATTTATGAATGTCGGTATTGCAATTTGCATTTCTAATCACAATTCAAAGATATATATGTTGTAGTTAGATGATATTTTCACCTCTTTTCAAAACCTAATAAAAATTCACTCTGAACCAAGGCTCCTTTATGGCAGTCAAATCAGAATCAGAAATACTTTATTAATCGAAATGAGGTTTGTTACCGCAGCTCCAAATCACCAAAATAAAAATACAAATAGAATTCTATATAAAAGAAATACTAAAACTTCTAAGATTTAAATAACTATACAAGTAAAGATGATATTGCACAATAAAATACATTATTATACAGAGGAATTAAAGTCTGATAGACACAGTTGTTACTTTGTGGAGCACCTAGGTTGAATGAGTCTTTGACTAAACTTACTCCTATATCTACCCAGGACGTTATGGAGTGGGTGAGAGGTGTTGTCTAAGATGGCCAGTAACTTAGACAACATCCTTCTTTCTGAGACTACATTCAGAGAGTCCAGTTCCACCCCCACAACAGAAGCAGCCTTATGAATAAGTTTGTTCAGTCTATTGGTATCAGCTACCTTCAGTCAGCTTCCCCAGCATACAATAGCAAAAAACATAGCACTGGTTACCACAGACTTGTAGAACATCTTCAGCCTCGCCCTACAGAGGTTAAAGGACTTTAGCCTCCTAAAAAAAAATAGAGGCAGCTCTGGCCTTTCTTGTAGGCGGCTTCAGGGTTCTTTGTCCTGTCCAGTTTATTGTTTATGTGGACTCCCAGGTATTTATAATCCTCTACAATATTCACTGAGATCCCATTAATAAACACAGGGGTCACAGGTACCATAGTTCTGCACAGGTCGACCACCAGCTCCTTTGTTTTTGTCACATTGAGCTGTAGATGGCTCCGCTCACACCACATGACAAAGTTCTCCACTGTAGTCCATGTACTCCGCCTCAGCCTGCTTGCCACTTTGTGCAGGTGAGTATAGGCTCGGTCCAGCATGCAGATGATAGCGCCCTCAACTCCCAGGTGGGGCTGGTAGGCAAACTGAAGAGGGTCTATAAAGGCCTAACCATGGACCTGAGCTCCTCCAGCACCAGTCTCTCCAGAATCTTCATAATATGGGACATTAATGCAACGTGTCTGTAATCTTTAGGGTCACTGGAACAAGACTTCTTTGGAACACGGACAAGGCAAGACGTATTCCATAACAGAAGGACCTTCTGCAGTCTCAGGCTCATGCTGTAGACATGGTGAAGTACACCACAAAGCTGAGAGGCACAGGCTTTAAGCACCCTTGGATGGATCTTATCTGGGCCTGCAGTGTTGCTGGAGTGGAGCTTCCTCAGCTGTCTTCTAACATGATCAGGTGTAAACAGAACTGTAGAGGTGATAGAGGAAAAAGGTGCAGAGTCAGGTGGAAGAGGACAGGGTGTGTTGCTATGAAGAGGGGGAGAGGGTGAAGAAGGTGAAGGCTGTAAGCAGGCAGGGGGTCTATGAGGAAGGGGAGGTTCTGAGAGTTGAGAGGTGTCCTGGGGAGGATGGGTAGAAACATCATCAAAACTATTAAAAAACATTAAGTTTGTTGGCCCTTTTTACACCACTGTCAACATCTCCACTGGTGGACCTTTGAAAACCAGTGATGATCCTCATGCCACTCCAAGCCTCTCTTAAATTGTTCTGCTGAATCTTTCCCTCCATATTCTCCTATAAGTGTCTTTAGCCTCTTTTGATTTTTACTTGCAATTTCCTCTGCACTCTCTTCACCTCCTCTCTGTCATCCTCCCTAAATGCCCACTTCTTCACATTCTAGGTGACCTTGATGTCCGTTGTTTCTCACGACTTGTTGTTGGGATAACAAAGGATAGTGATTGGTGATATGGTGCAGTCAACACAGAAATTAATATAACTGGTGATGCACTCTGTCCATCAATATCCTCTCCATATGGCTCACAGATTGTCTACCAGTCCATAACTTCAAAACAGCCTGAAGTGCCTCATAAGCCTCATCCGTCCATCTCTTCATGGTTCTGGTGGTCACAGGCTTGCTCTTAACCAAAGGCATATAACAGGGTTTGAGGTAAATTATAATAACCATTGTAACAAACTCATAAGGAAGAACATTTTTACAGTAATTATTTTGACACAAAATATTGTTGCCACAACATTGGTGCTTGATTTGAAATTATAGGCTATTTGGCACCAGAATGTGGTTTAATCTTGCAAATTCATAAAGTTTGTGAATGAAACATTGTTTAAAGAGGAAAAGCAAACATGAACCCACAAGAATATGACAAATTTTGTTAGTGTTGACTTGTATAAAAACTATATATATATAAATCATTTCACCAAGGTTTATGTTGAAAACCAACAAACAACAAATACAGTTAGCAGCACTATACACTTTTTGTTTGCATGAATATTATAAAAGTAACATTAAAAATGATGTATGGATTTTAAACAAACAAGACAAAATATATAAATATAAACAAACAAAAAATATTGGTTGTGTGACTTGACATGGTGACACATGTTAAAATAAAGCTTTGACAAAAAAGTTTTTATAAAATGAAAAACCTTACATTTAATCCTTTTAAGAAAAGGATGAGTCAAAATGATAAATTATAGTCATTATATCTGCTCCATAAAACATTGGCTACTTTATTATCTGAAGCGCAGAGATTTTTAGAATGCACAAGGTTTGCAACAGACTTTTGATCCAGTGCCACAAATGGCAAACAGGCTGTATGAAAATGTAAATCCACTGTCTGACAGCAAGTGGTGCTTAGAGCTGGGCTTATAATTGCTACTTTGTTATGGTCCTTTCACACAGGACGTGGAATGCACTGCGCTAGTCACTGCAGAGCGCAGCGGCAAAAATGTAACTATTTTGAACTCTGACCGCGGCAATGGTGCACTCTGGTCAACGCAGCAACAAACCATCCTGGAGCGGCACAGGCTATTGAAATTAATGGGTTGCGCAACCCAGCGCATTCCGCGTCCTGTGTGGAAGAGCTATTAGGCATTACACGGAGGAAATATGAAAAGCAAATGGTATCAAAACATTTCTGAAGACAATCGGTTCCCCCTCATGCATTCTTAGAGTTCATTTATTCCCACTTTCTTTTATATAATTTCTCTCAGCACTCTGCCATCCATCATGTTTTCACACAAAACCTACGCTTTATGTGTGAGACTGTTACTAAATTTGCTTAATGATGAGCTGTATTTTATTTTCAACAAGCTTTTCAAATTATGATAATCAAATACAGTTTTAATGATAATTAAAATTTTGTTTAACAGTGTTCAATGTAACTTTTAATAAGCAATTAAAGGGATCATGGGATGCCCATTTTCCACAAGTTGATATGATTCTTTAGGGTCTTAATGAAAAGTCTATAACATCACTGTTAGACATTTCAAAGGGTTAATTACGATTTACAGTAGCAAACTGTATTTAATTTTACTTACTTTATTTTTGTTTTACAGTAAAATACTATATAAAAAAAAGTCAAATTCATCAGTATACTACTGTAATTCATTCATTTTAATATATATTTCAGTAGATTTTATAATTTTTATATTGAATTCATTTAAATTTATTTTATTTTACGCTACATAGGTACTACTGGCATTCAGTTAAAACAGACACAATAATTACAAAATATCAAATACTTTATTTAAAACAATGCATGTATAACACTTAAAATTACAGTTTTCCACTGCTGGAACAGTGCATCTTCACCATTTCTCCTGTCTTAGGATGTTTCGCAGTGCATTATGTTGTATCCTCTGGATGTATCCTCACAAAGAATCTATAGGCAACAGAAACATAATGGGGAAAAAGACATACAGCCAAAGAATACATAGTCATCTGCAAAACCCAGGTGCTGCTCCAAAATGTGGCCACCACCTTGCTCACCATCCACTTTGTTAGTGACAGGAATGTCTTCTCTGAAAAACAAGAAGTAGAAATGGCACACTTTTAAAAGGAAAACCCCACAAAGAATACACAAACTTTTAAAAACCATAGTAGTTCTTTTACCATAAGCTATCAGTCTCAGGGTTGTTGGCATGCTCATGTTTTTCTTGATGCTTTATTGCAGTTACCTTTAAAACACACACACACACACACACACACACACACACACACACACAAAATGCAGTAAATATTAAATTCCATTAAAAATTATAACAAACTAATTCTAAAACTAGAAAGGCAGCTAACAGTTAGTCATAAAAGTTGTTTAACCTGACTAACATACAATTTTATTTTCTCAGTAGGCTACTGGCCAACATTAAATTATTAACAACACAAAATTTCACATGAATTAACCTAATGTTAATATAAGATAAGTGTTGCTCATTAAAAATAATTTTAATTCGGTAACAATTCAGTATGCTGACAAAAGCCGTTTGAAACGACAGCGCAGTTTACCATAGTAACGTTTGTAGCCGCCATGTTGACAGGTAAATATTACTAGGTTAAACTGGTGTGCGAAAAATCTGACAAACACTCAGACAAACGTACATACATGTTTAATTTACTTGCTGGTCTTAATCTCTCGTAAATTGCATCGACACACAGCGTAGATGTTCTCCGGAACTCTTTCGCTCTCGCGGGTTCATCATCAAACTTGCTAACTAGCACGTTATTAGGAAAGGCGATCGCAAGGATTCATAAAAAAAACGTCTCGGTTACAACTGTAACCCTCGTTCCCTGAAGGAGGGAACGGAGACGTTACGTCAATACTGACGTATTTGGGGCCTACTTGGGGGCCCAATCACCTCCGAGCTATAAAGAAGAAAAGGCCAATGAAATTGGCGAGTGGAATTTGCATGCTAAGCCACTCCCCCGTATATACGGGTATATAAGATGGCGGCATGCAACAACTCACTCAGGTTTTATGCAGAGGAGCCAAGAGACATCCCGGCATTCAGCGCAGTTCAGGATTGTGGCAGGAAGGACGTAACATCTCCGTTCCCTCCTTCAGGGAACGAGGGTTACAGTTGTAACCGAGACGTTCCCCTTCAGTCGTTCTCTACGACGTTACATCAATACTGATGTATTTGGGGTCCCTCTGGAAAATGCCACAATCCTGAACCGTGTTACGTAGTTGAGGAACAAAATGCTGACAGGCAAGCGTGTCAGGACAAATGAAGCTCAACACGTAACCTGCCCAACGCCCTGTAAGCCAGATAATGGCCCACCAGGGGTGCCAGGTATCTGAAGCAACCGTTGGGGGGGAGGAGCACAGTGACGAAATTTAACGCCATGTGGAGACTAGGACAATAAAATATCCTTTTTTTTTTTTTTAAAGGATATTAGGGGGAACACGGTGAATAGCCGTGGAGAAATGCTAAGACATTATGCCACAACCTTCAGGGGCGAAGGAGACCCCCTGTCGGAGCACAGTCTCGGAAAACTCCGCTCTAATCCAGACTGTGGGGCAATGGAGGACCCAGAGTTCGCAGAGGGGAACAACTGGGAGAAGCGCACGGATCCGTAAGGAATGGTGCAGCAAGCCGACACCGAGCTGTCCTCCCGAAAATTACCTGAGTTACCCGCCACACACGGGAGGACACAGCTCAGTGCAAGAAGAATCTTGCGCTGTGAAGGGTGTCACCCGGCCCGCAGCTCCAGATGTTTGCTAGAGAAGCGCTGTGCACCATGCCTGGGAGGAGTACCCTTCATAGAGAGGACTCGACTCCAAGGGGGCACAGGTCACCTCGGTACCAAGAAGCCGAGGTGAGGCCCAATTTCCACCCAATGGCCAACTTCTGCTTGAGGACAGCATTCCCCGTTTTTCTGCTGACCCGTAAGCTCTGGTGCAGTCCAATAGCATGAATAGCATGAAGGACATAGCAACGCTAAGGCCGGGTCTGCCTCCTCCAGCGGCAGCGCTAGCAGGTCCACCACCTGAATCCGAAGGTGAGAGGTGGGGAACCCCGGGCACATTACCAGACCGGGATCTCAGAATGTGTGAGAATAGCCGGTCCTAATTTAAGGCACTTCCGTTGAAAATGCATGCAGGTTCTCCACCCTCTTCATGGAAGTGAGCGTGATCAGGAGAGAGGTCTAAGCGACCGAACTTGTAGCTCGACTGATCTAAGCGGCTCAAAGGGGACGCTCCGTAGACTTAAGGGGGCCACGGAGAGACCCAAAGAAGGGATAAGGTGCAACTCTAGAGGGACTTATCCCCCTGCATCCTTCAAGAACCTGTCGGTCAGGTGATGCCTCCCTAGGGAGAACCATCCACGGCATATTTTCCTTTTCGATATGCCGAGATGGCCACAATGAACCCTACAGTGGAGGGAACATCCCTTGCTCCAACTGCAAGAAGGGAGGCACAACTCTGATCGAGCATCTTGGGTTAACTTGGCGAATAGAGCCCCATACAACAGAAAGACCCCACCTCAGAGCATATGCCTGCCTCATAGAGGGGGCACTAGCTTGAGTAATAATATCTACCACAGCCCGAGAGGGCCAGTGAGGTCTTACCGCGTCCCATCCGGAAACCAAGGGTATAAGTCCGCAGATAGAGATGCGGGTGCCAGATTGTGCCCATTCTGAGAAGAAGGTTCTTCTTCAGGGGAAACTTTCCAGGAGGGGGCTGTCACGAGGAGAATGGTGCCAGCAATGCAGGATCGGGTGGGTCAAGAGACGCACCAGAGAACCTGCTCCTCGTCCCCGCAATCTAGCCGAGGGTTGTGCAGGGAAGCTTACTCCTGTTCGTAGACCCCGGGTCCAGCTGTGTGCCGGCGCGTGCCTGCCGAGCCCTCGGTCAGGAACAAGCCAGCAGTAGGAGGACTCAGAAAGCGAACAGGTCCACCTGATCGTTGCTGAATCGACTCCAGATGAGCTGGAACCCAGGGTTGGAGTCGCCGTTCTCGGGAAGAGTTGCTCTCTTTTTGCAACTTAACTCCCCGAAAAATGAACAGCATGCAGCAATATTAGCCGCAAGACTCCAGAGGAGGAGATGGCGGGCGAGCTGCAACATGCGATGGGAGCGTAGACCACCACAAGGGCAGGTGTATACTACCGTGGTTAAGGCGTCCAGTGGACTAGCGTGCGCTTGTCCCGCTGCATCGGACGGAACCGGCGGAGGGAAAGCTCTGCTAGCAACTCGAAGCGACTAGTGTCGCAGCAGTCGAGGTCTTTTCCAGGTTGCAAATGGCACTAGCTTGTGACGGAGATATCCGAGACAGCCACCTTGAGGCTTGACCCCTGGTATAAGAGCACAGCTGCCCGTAGGAACACAGGGTCTTACCAGTGGTTGAGAAGGTGTCAACACTGAGGAGTTTTCAACCCAGAGTGTGCCATAGTGCCATGCCCATCTCAAGGCCCAGTCGAAAAGTCCGTGCTGCAGCGATCTCGCATGGAACAGCCGAGCAAACAAAGTGGCTACGGCTGCCATGTGCGTCAGGCCTCTGAACATTTAGAGGGACCGCTGTCCTGTGACTGTAGAATCAGGCAGTCCAGCACTAACTCGACTGGTAACCATACTCCATGCCGAAGAAAGAGGGAGCTCAGGGCTTTTCTTTTTTTGAGCTCACCCCTCTCTCGGTTGACCTGAAGTCCCTGTGGCTGAGGGAAGACTCGTACTGATATGTCTGACCCCTAAAGCAGGCCAGAAAATGATCTGCGTCAGGGCAATCATCGCATAACAGCACGCGTCCTTCAGGTCGAAGCTGTAACCCAGTCCTGGTGCTGAGGAACAGAAACATGCGTTTCTATGTCAACCATCCGAATGGTAGCCCGGTTTTTAGAGGGAACCAATTCGGAACTCAAGAACCAGGACAGGGTGAAGCCCACCGCTTTTCTCGGGTGTATGGACTGACCAAATCGACTAGCAAACAGGCTAGGTAGAACTAATCATCGAGCTGCTGCCTGCATTAAAATAAGAATATAGGAATGGTACCAACACCCCTGCGGTGGAGCAACCAGCTTCTTTTTTTTCTATTTTTTGGGATGGCTCAACCCGGAAAGCAAGCGCTCCGAAGTAGCGCCAGGCTGCTAAGGCAGCGCTTACCTGACCCACGATCCCGCGTTGTTTCTGCCAGAGTGCAAGGGAGCAACGCGTCCTGCCTCCCTAGTTAGATGGCGGGACCGTGTGTTGAACCTGGATGTGAGGAAGGGTTGCGTTACTCACAAACAGACTCAACATGTTTTAATAAAACCTAAGGGTATAGAGAAAAATGCTCTTTTATTGAAGGGGTGGGTACCTACATAAGGCGGAGATGGTATGGCCGGTAGCACTGTGAGCCCTGCTATACAGCCTGAGCTGACGCATACAGGCCAGATAAGAAGCACGGACAGACCCACCAGGTGGCAGCGCTCGCGAGCACAAATGCACCGCAACCGCACATTCCACTGGAGAGCGTCAACGTGTTCTCAAATCACCTTCACCTAGAATTATGGCCCAATATATCGCAGGAGGGCCACCGCGTGCAGGGTGGAGGTGGCATGGCCTGCAGCGCTGTGAGCCCCGCTATACAGCCGGAGCTGGCAGACACTTACAGGCCGGAGCGAGAAACACGGACAGCCCACCCAGGTGGCGGCGCTCACGAGCATGAATGCACCGCAATCGCACACTCCACCGGAGGACGTGAACGTGTTCTCAAGCCGCCCCCACCCGCAAGGGAAGTGCGGGGGGAAGAGCCCAACATGCAGCTGAGCTCTTCATGAACCTCCGGAAGGAAAGGCACCACGGAAGAACACAGCAAGAGCCGCATCTGACGCCGGAACTGATCGTCAGACCTCGAACACCCAGGGGAAGGCGGAGAACCCGACCTCCCGCCCGGCGATCGGGGCTGCCCGGGGGAACATGGCCGTCAACTTAGCCTCGGACCCTGACGGAGCAATCACCAGCACGGGGAGCTGCTCAGCAGAATCTCCGGCTTCAGAAGACGATAGTCCCACCACTGATGCGGCGATAGACATCTTAACTTCCTCCTGAGCACTAAATGAGAAGCAGGGCTCGCACTAGGACGAACCGGCGTCAACATTCAGAAACTCGACGACAATACGCTGAGAGTAGCCGGACCTCCGCGGTGGCTGACCTGACGGAGTAATCAGACTATAAAGCTCAGGTCTCCAATGCCTCTAGCCAATGCCGCCTCGGGAGTCTAACGACCCGCGAAACTGGAAAGGGTAGAATGCAAAGGCGGCTCACATATTAATGTAAGCCGTGACCGAGCGTAATAATGGGCATGCCCGCGCCACGCCCACGCCCACGCCATCTCAATGCATTTGTTTACATCCCAGACTTATGAGACAGCGATTGTGACCGTCATGAGGAAATAAGGAAACTATCGCTCCTTAAAAGCACACGATCGGAACGCGTCTTGAAAAAGACACTCTCAACGATCGTGTTTGCTGTAGGAAATTGCTCTTTTAGGCTGGCTTGCCCAGGGTAGGACCGCAGCACTTTTAACATTGTTTGCATAGTTAGCGCAACAGGCGATCTCTCCAGCTGGAGTGCAAAGGAGGGATGTTCCACACAGCCGAGAAACTCCCGCAGTGATGAAGGTATCTTCTTTCTTCTTGTAGAAGCAGCTCACAAAAGCAATCAGCTCCGAAGCAAAAATCTGAGTGAGTGGTTGCATGCCACCATCTTATATACCCGTATGTACGGGGGCGTGGCTTAGAATGCAAATCCACTCGCCAATTTCATTGGCCTTTTCTTCTTATAGCTCGGAGGTGATTGGGCACCCAAGTAGGCCCCAAATACGTCAGTAATGACGTTACGTCGTAGAGAACGACTGAAGGGGAACAAAAACCTTATACTCACTTCTGCTGTAAGTGAAGCTGGATCATGAATGATTTGCGTGAACATAGACTGATATATGTTGATCGGGAAGTGCGTTCCATTCACAAACAAAATCCTCTGCATCTTCAGCGACTCAGATGTCAGGAGCAAATGACGACCACTACGTTCCTTATTACATCCAGCAAAACAACACCTCAGTGGGAGATGTTCTTGTCTAACTTACATCCCTGCTCCAGCATCTAAACAGTGGAGGTCAGACTGTTACAGCAGGTTACCATTTAACTGTATTAGCTGTATAACTGTTGATTTGCCTTTCTTGTCTGCACTTTTTCACATAAACATAGTTTTTACTTTAGTCTATTTTTGGTCCATTTCTGGGCATTCCTTTATCAATAAATTCTCATTTCTTCAGTATCAGAAAGAGCTTTATTAAAAAATGCTTATACAAGGAATTTGTTTTGGTGACACAAGCTTCTAGTGCACACACATTGATTATTACTGTAGCCTGTCTTGTTACTGCAGACATTCTGTGTCTGTTAAAGTGAATGCAGTAGTATAGTAATTTTAAACTAAAGTTGAGTTTTAAAACCCCAGGTAAAAAGCAGCGCTAACCCCGCTTCTAAATTACATGTGTGAAACGTTCCTTTACCCGGTGTGTACATGTACATGGGTGTCCACATGATGTAAAAAAATTCATCAGACTAGATGACCTTTGTCCACTGGTCCAAGGTCCAGTTCCGATGCTTGTATTCCCATTCCAGAGCTTTTGATGGACACAGATCATCATGTGCACTCTGGTCAGTCATGGCTACATAGTCCTATGTTCATCAGGGTGCAATGCAATGTGTGTTCTGACACATTTCTCGCATAGAAATCTTTAAAGGGGTTTTGGAATTTGTCACAATATGACATCATTGTCTTTCGTCGCACTACCTCTGCACAAAAAGATCAACACCTACTTTTACGTAACTGCTTCTTAAGCCCTGCCCACCGATTTGCGCATGTAGTAAATAAATAATGGCAGAGGTAAACACAAGTTTACTCAGCAACCAAATAATAAAGATGGCTCCAAAGATAACAAGACACTGTGCAGTGTAATTGTAAGTTGAGGAAAAACACAGTTTTTGCATTGCGTTCCTTCTACATTATACCAGGAAAGAGTGGATGATCTTTATTTTAATAAAGTTTCATATCTTGTCAGTAAGAACTTGATCTTTGTTTGCTTCATTTTACCACTTATTTGTTTTTGAACAAGACATAGTTCGACCCAGGATTTTCAGAGAGATTGAAACTAAAAGACGATGCTGTGCCCGACAGTATGACTGGATCCAACAGTAATGTGTAAAGCAGGGCTGCCAAACAGGGGCAGATTTAGTTATTTTGGGGTCCCGGGCAAAGTATAGGAATGTGGCCCTATACATTTGCCTACATCAACCTTGAGGTTCTTTTTTTGTTGTGATGCTTGCTGCTGGACAGTTGATAGGTTCCCTTAAGAAATTTATTCATATAAAAACAAAGTATGAAAAAATATAACCTGTATTGACGATAAAAGCTCTGTTGATTGGGCTTTTTTTTTTTTTAAACAAAACATTAATAAGTGCTGGGCAAGCTACAGAAAAATAAATTGTCAACAATGATGACAAGTGTGACAGCTATGGAGAAAGCAACATAGTATTCATATTTGTGTATAAATATATAATATTAAAAATAATCAGCTGTAATTTGCTAATTAAATTTAAATGGGAAAATAAACCACTAATTCTGTGTGTATACTGAGTGATTACCATGTTACACCACACACACACACACACTCACACACTCACACCGAAATGTATTTCCATTTTAAGTGCTTTTGTGTACTGTTAATATTTTGATACAATATGAGTGGTCATTATAAACTGCCCTCTGTCCATCCGTAACGTTATAAGTGGAATACTATTGGTAATTCTACCTCATGATCATAGTTTTGATTAGAATACATTATTCTAATTCGATTTATGAAGACTCACTCATGTTATAATAAACATCAAATAATATCGATTTTAATATAAATTCTTGCTCTTATTATTTTATTAGAAATGAAACGATGTTTAAGGGAAAAACAGCAGACGGACTGTATGAACGCAAATTCAGTCTCTGCCAGCAGGTGGCGCTTATGGAATAATGATACAGCGTTTCCCTGGTTACCACTGTAAACAAAACAGCGCCGTAATTATGAACTCAACTTTAAATGCATTATACAGAGGCAAATGAAAAGAAAACGCCATGTAAACCTTCCGACTTTTAACTCGCAATTACGAGTTTATATCTCACAATTCTGAGAAAAAAAGTCAGAATTGCAAGTTTGTATCTCGCAATTCGGAGAAAAAAAGTCAGAATTGTGAGATAAAAAGTCGCAATATTTTTTTATTTGTTTTTATTTAGTGGCGGAAACGGGCTTTCATATCTCTGGGCACTGTTAACAGATGTTTAAAGAGTTCGTAATATTTCCACACAAAAAATATTGCATGCAGTTTGTGTGCAAGCCCGGAACAGAGATCGGGTGAAATATGTCCGGTCGATCGGTGCATCTGTACTCCACTGTATAAATTAAATATAGATTAATCATTGTTAAAGCTACAAAGCCATTCATCAAGACGGATATTTTGACATACTTTTGTATCTGTCCGTCAGAGATGCGCCTCTCTGTGATCGCTTGACATTTCAAATGAACAAGACCTAAAAAACACGAGCAAATGATAAACTTTCGTGACGACGCGGCAGTGGCCCGATCGGGCCAGTGACAGATTCGTCAACTGTCCCGAGCGTCTCTCACGCTGGCCCCGGGCAATCGGGCACTCCTTATTGTCGAGCCC
>JAHKKF010496510.1:0-16146 GCA_019740295.1 Labeo calbasu | reverse complement strand
ACATCACATAATGTAAATAAGAATAAGTGAATAACTCAATTTTGACAAAAATGTCAGATAGAACCTTATAAAGGAAATAAAACATCAGAATATCTTTGTACTGTATATTACACCTATTTCATTAATGGCAAGAATTAGTCAAGAAGAATTAAAAAGCTGAATAATTTCAGTAATACGATAATAAATAAAAAAAGCTGAGTAATAAACAATAAATTATGGTGACTAGGGCTGGGTTTTGACACAAATTTCACAATTTCGATTTGATTCTGATTCACAAGTTTGCAATTTAATTCAGTTCAATTTCCAATTCAATTTGATTCAATATAGTTTATTTTGGAATAATATCAGGTACAATACATGCCAAATTTTCTCAAGGAAAGAAAAATCTGTCAACTAATGCTGTAAAATATACATGAGTTAGCTGGTTCTACATTACTATAATATTAAAGGTTATAATTAACTGATTTGTAGGCTAATGGCTAAATTATACTTGATTAAGTTTTTACAATAAATATATTTCTACTTCAGTTTGATTTGTTAAATATAAACATTTAAATAGCTGCTGTCGTAAAAACTTGACAGGATTTATCTAAACATTGAGCACAGTAAAAATTATAATGAATATGTAATGCACTGCATATATTTAGCAAAATTCTTCTCTCTAGAGTTCATTTTTCCAGTTAACTAATAAGTTTATGGTCACTGAATAAGTTTTCTCTGAGGCTCTGTTTTGAAATGTTACATGACTTGTTTACAACATTGTTTGACAAAGAGATTTATGAGTTTATTTTATGAGAGATTACATGAGAGAGGATACAGATTTCAGTATATTGTACTCTTTTAACATACCTTCGGATGTTTATTCATGTTTATTTCACTGTATAACTTCACATGTGCTTCGCTCTGCCGCTTCTCTTGAATTGACCCTTCCCAAACAGCTTGATTGACAGGCGATCTGACCAATCATAATGCCGAATCCGCCATTTTGTCCGACAAACAAATCAAACAGGAGAGTAGATTAACTTTGGTGGACTTAAACTTGAAACACTGTGTGTACTGACGACTTTCCGCGGGTAAAATAAAATAGGATTTTTTTGTTTAAGTAAAGAAGAAAAGACGATCGGTTCACTGTCATTGGTCTGTCACGACACATTAAAGAGCCACAAAAGGGTATTTATAGTTTGAATTTCTTAAAAAATATCAACATTTTAAAGCTGAGACCTTGTTTCATACCAAAAGTAATCGGTTCTGTCTTGTCTGTCGTCAGTTTCCTGTTTGCTCCACAATGTATTTTTCACTGGGTGAGAACATGATGTGTAGTGTGAGAGCGGCTTGTTTGTTGGACATAGCAACAGTAACTTTTGCGAAGGGTCAACTGAGCCACTGCAACAAACTGTCACTTCACATTAAACAGTTTATTGTTTGAATATTGTAATAATATGGACAGAATTTGACAGACTTTGCAACGTTACAATGTTTGTTCATTAACTGAAACAGGCTAGACTAATCGATTTTTGGGATTTAACAAATTGACATCGCTTCGTAAAATAAAAGGATCGATTAAAATCGAGAAATCGATATTTTTACCCAGCCCTAACGGTGACTATTTGCAGCATCATGAATTATTTGTGCATTGTCATTATGCGATCACCATTTAACAGTCCTTACAAATAAGGATCATTTTGGTGTGGATTGTGTAAAAGTGTTTTTGCTGTGTCTCAGACCTCGGTGGAGTTGTAAACAGGTCTTATAAATCCAAAACAGGCTCATTTGACAGTTTAATGGAAGTCTTCATTAATTTTCTCCTGGAAACACATAGTGGGCTGAATCAAAAACGAAGAGCAGTGGAACTTTATTAGATGTTATTAAGGCAGGGAGCCACTCCTGAGACCCCCGACTTCAAATAATGTATTAAGTTTGAAACTTAATTTTGTATGCACAATTGAACGGGGGGTCCCGAGAGGAAGAAAAGATTTAAGATCCACAGAATGGCTATATGATGGGAATGGTTTTTAATATTACCAAAGTTAAAACGTGATACGATTAAAAGAATGAAGCAGATCTTCCATTACTTTGCTGAAGAAACGAAGGCCTGGATATAAGATCCTTTTAAACTGATTTGCCCCAAAGTTCGCCTGAATAGACTCTGGTTTTGATAGACAGGCGATGCCAGTGAATTAGAGGATAATGAAATCTGAAGTGAAAATGAAAATGTCATTTCAAAGGAAAAACGATCCAGTGAACATTGTTTTGAAGCATCATCAGTACAAGGCCTGTTATGCAAGACATGATTTTGGGGGGAAAGGATCAATGGAGCATTGTTAAGGAGGCCTGAAGCATTATATATTGACTAAACGAACATCTGACAGTGAGTCTTAATTAAGCCAACACACACCGGTCTGCCTTAAGAGCTGCCTTATGGCTCGCGTTAATTAACTCCAGCAACGCACCATCGCTCAGCCCTTAAACGCGCTCAAAAACCTGCAAAAGTTCCCCTGCAAATCACTCATTCACACACGTCAGTAAAAGAACAAATTGTTCCAGGATTCATGAAGTCATTTTCAATGATATTCATCTCTGATAGAAATCAAAAGATAAATTGGGTTAATTAATAAAATGTGCATAATGATTTCATTTAAACTGTCCGATTAATAACGTTTTATAACCATGATGTATTATTAACAAATCGTAAATCACCTCAGTCTGAGTTAATCTCCGCCATTCGTTCAAGCCATCCTGAAATGAATGTTTTTTCTTTTGTGCTCCCACAGTCTTGTTCTAGATTAATGAGCTAACCAAGTCTAATCTTGATTATGGCACAACGAACTCCCATAATTCCTGCCTCGATTTCCTTTTTCACAGTCAGGAAAACTTATTTCGACTCTTCAATCTCTTGCAGCATTTCCAAGTGCCTGGCTGGTTCATGAACCCAACTGCACTGGAGTTACAAAGAGAGTCTGGAAGCACTAGCCCATCAGTGTGCGATTTCACTGGCGTCCTCCAATAGGTAATAGAGGCAGAAGGCAGAAATCATCAATCAAAAGGCAGGTCACCATTCATAGCCATCTCAGGACGGGCACTATATAACCGCAGCTGCTAAACAGCACTAATTTCCCAGAATGAAATACGCTGCGGCCACAGCGGCCATTTGCAGGATTTGTATCGGAGGCCATATTTCAAGGTCATGCTTCGGCTTCTGCCTATTAAAGCCTGTTTGAAACATTGAAGGGGCAGTTTATGTCTCGCTGGCTTCTCGTTGAGGTCTACGCACCGGCGCGATGGCTGATGTAAAGAGCGCTGAGTGATGAAAGAGGAGGGAGAGGGGAGGGAAAGGGAGGAAAAGAAATGATCGAAGGAAAAAGGAGGAGGACGGAAGGAGTTCCAGTTAAATGTGGATTAATGGAAAATGGCCTTTTTGCACTGTCAATGAGATTCGAGCATCGCTGCGATGTAAGCGTTAGTCACCGAACAGCTGGATCGATGCAGTGTAATATTTAAAACTTAATGTGAGTTCAAAAGACGTCATCAAAAAAAATCTCTAAGGAGCTTTCAACCGTTTTTAAGTCAATATAGTGATGAAGCAGGAAACACAGTTACAAATTGTATAATAGGTTGCATATATTTTGCATTTTATTCTCTACATGTCTAGTTTTCATCTAAAATATAATAATTAGTAATGTCTAATATAATATAATATTACAATTATTTATGTGGTAATTAAAAATATATTATTTTAATACATTAAAATTACATGTACTCGAAATATTTAGCTGCATTTACATCCTTAGTAAAGCAAGTGAAACAGAAATACAGGGTAAATGAAAAAAGCATGTTTAACGTTTTGGATCAGTAATATCTTGTTGAGGTTAACATTTTTTGACAAAATGAGATCACGTAACTGTTTTATCAACATGTCGTCACGCGCACTTGTCTGTTTCTCAAAATGTGTCAGGGGTTGCACGCACACTGAGGTAAATACAAATTAGGGTGACTATCTTTCTGGAGACAGGTGTGTATTACAATGTTAGGGAACAATAAATGCAGTCTAGCTTTAAAATTCTTTGCGCTTGGTTACTCAGTCGATCCACTGCGCACATGCGCACAGTTATTAATCTGCGTCACGCTGCAAACTTCTTAATTCAGTCTACTGTTGTTTTCAGTTAGGATATTGTGTTCATTACTCTGATTCAATCTGTGCAGCATTGGGGAAACTCGGCTAAACTAGTAGCAGGTGTTGTTCAATTGGAAAATGACTGTCTAATTCTTCACATAATTTCTACTAATGCATCTGTGGTTTTGAAGGCGTGAGATCACAATGAGCCTCCTCCCATGTTTACCCTTGTATACCGACTACAAATGGGGCATGAACACTATGCTCAGCATGAATGCTTGGCCTCACTTGGAGAAATCGTGTCGGTTTAACGTTTGGAAAAACTACAGCGCCACCTGCTGGCTAACCTCATAATCACGTCTAGCAGTCTACTGCCATATGCAAACATATGGACAAGTTACACTCCACTCATTCCAGAGCAACTGTGCTCGTTCATCCGTACCTCAGAGCTGAAGTGTTTAGCCCCTGCCGGCAGAATGACCCCTGCACTTCTGTGAAGACTTGATCACTGTCAACATTCGGCTGCAATATGAAAACAAACCACTGCAGAACTTTCCAGACTAAAGACAAAGGAAAAGATAAACAGGTCATGGCACATTAAATGCACTAAAATTAGTCTGTTTTCTGTTTACTTGTATCTTCACATTAGACTCTACAATATTACAAAGTTTCGGCAGCACCAGTACAGCCAGATGGTGGTTTATACAACTGTTTTACTGCTTTTAGGCTAGCATATTCCATCAAATGTCTATTTTCTGTTACGCATGTACTGTGTACAACACCTATTAGTCACATTTAACAGATACATGAAAAGAAATTTAAATATTGGTCACAAACAGATCACTTTCACAATGGTGCACTATTCATCTATGCCACTTGGCAAACATAAAGGGATAGTTTACCCAAAAACTAAACCTGTCATTAATTACTCTCCCTTATCTCTCGTTCATCTTCGGAACACAAATTAAGATATTTCGGATAAAATCCGAGCGCTTTCTGATCCTGCACAGACAGGACCACCTTCAAGGACCACAAAGGTAGTCAGGACGATGTTAGAATAGTCCATGTGACATCAAACATTTATGAAGCTATGAGAATTATTTTGTGGGTAAAGAAAATAAAAATAATGATTTATTTAATAATTTCTTCTCAGTGTCAGTCTCTGCCGTGTATTCCTAAGAGTACCATGTTCTTACTACCTTTCTGGATCTTGGAATGTTTCAGCTGTATTGCTGTCTATGCAGGGTCAGAAAGCTCTCAGATTTCATCAAAAATATCTTAATTTGTGCTCTGAAGGTCTTATGAACAAAGGTCTTACGAGATTGGAATGACATGAGGGTGAGTAAGTAATGACAGAATTTTCAATTTTGTTGTTGTCAATTCAATCAATTAAAGCCGAATTGCCGCTAATTTGAAAGTGAAAGTAAAATGCGCACAGGCATTTACAAGGTATTATTAGTATTTAAAGCCAAACAAAAGCAAATAAAAGCGAGGAAAAGAGGGAAAACGCTAACAAACTCCCTCACCTTCACAGCCCTATTGGAGAAGTGTGGTTTTGTAAGGATTTGAACTGAAAATTAAACTTACAAACTCACTTTAACACTCCGACCCTTTTTTGATTGCCAACGGCTGCAAACTACATGAAAGCGCAAGGCTGACACTCTGTAGCGGATTCACACATCTATGAGTGAATTGTTTGACACCGCACAGCATGTTCCAGGAATCTGTTTGAGTAATATATGGGCGTACATCCTGCGATATATCGCACATCCACTGATTCACGCAGGAGGGAAAAAAATGCAAAACTTAGTACGTTCTGAAGAAAAGGGTATATGGCATGGCTAGATAGACATTTGAGAATACATCGCTTGTCTTACCGGAGAACATTTATCTGCGTGGTGCCCCCCCGGGCACTTGCCCAATTGTCCATATGGTTAATCCGCCTATGCACTGAGGAGGCATTATTGGAGATTGCAGGTACTATAATTTGCACTACAGAATGAACTTTATATTGTTATTATAACAGGAAGTTACTTAAATTATGCAAACGTTACCGGTAGATGGAGACATGATGTATAGTTGCAGTGTGGCCCACAGGACATTGTCACTTAAAATGCAAAGTGCTTTCCTTCTGCAGTCCTGTTCAGAGAAGGGCAAGCTGCAGAAACTATTAAAGCTGCATGCAAAAATTAATGCTGCAGTACACTGTCTTAATTATAAACGTATATTACCAGAGAACCTAATGAATTAACTTAAAATAACGTTGTGGTCTGGAGAATGGTAAATCCAACACAGAACACACAAGGTACCAATTTGCGTTTTATGTTAAAATAGTATTTTATTTAGTAATTGGTTAGTATTTTAGTAAAAGTACTTTAGTAAGAAAGCAATTTACTCACAATCAAGTTGTTCTAGACCGCATGACTTTTTTCTTCTGAGGATAAGGAGGAGCACAAAAATGCGTTTGGAACACCACGTACATACATGACTTACTTTAACGCTATAAAGGACCGACGAGTGTCAGCAAAAGTCAACGTGGATCGCGATTCGTTTTCGAAGTGCTCTGGTAGGTTTAAGTGAAAAACCAACACAATTTACGCAATTTTAATTGCCATTGCTCTTATGTGCGCCATCCAGTTCCAGTCCAGTAGTTGGCGGAAATGCACCTTTTACCGCCATTAAAGGTTGAAGAAGAAAATAACGTTATTTCAAATTGTTTTGATCAATCTTTATATTACACGGTGGTAATGTTAGTAAGATGATATTACCATTTATCCTTTTGTAAATGAACGAACAAACAATAAATGTCAGACAGCCATTTATAATTCTCTTACTGAGCCTTACAGTTGATAAAGGTGTGAGCTGGAACTCACTGTCTGAAACTCAGTCAAGCTGGTTTAATTCTGTGTCGATGTCCTCCAGATTCAGTGCTGTACTGTCCGATTTTGACATTTTCAAGACAGGCTTGTCTTAACTTACTCTTTTTGTATAATAGCATGGCTGAATTTCATTAAGCTGCTTCATTATACCAACCCTGGATGTCCTTTCAGAGACACAAACGACTTTCAATGTGCAGTTAAGTTTTCTGAAGGATGTTTGGTGCAGTATATGGCTCAAAAGAGACAGAAACATCTGTTCATGTCAGATTAATGTAATTTTTATTGTTATGTTGGACAGATATACAGAAATGTTGATGACAAAAGACAATATAAAAGTTACTTAATAATACAGCAAGTAAACACAAAGGGAAGCCAGTGCTATTTTACCAAGCGCCCTACACTTAATAATGGAAGCAGTTTCAAGTATTTTTAACCTCAAAATGTATATTTATACAACCTTTGTCCTGGTTAGGCATTCAACATCTCTTCAAACCTAAATGAGGTACAAGGTCACAACAACACAACTAGTCACCAAACAATACAATCTCATCACTTTCATCATAAAGATTGTTGTACTAACATCAACTATGTGACCCTGTGAGTTAATAAGTCAACATACAAAAGTTGTACTTTGCTGGTGGGACAAGTTTCACAAAGTACATACAGAGTTACTCATTCTGGAGTTCGTGCGACGAGATCTCTTTATGACCAGTCACTTACACAGGCGTTCATTAAAATAGTTTTGTTTGATGTTGATGCAATCTAAACTGTGAATTGTTCTCTACAGTCTTCCTTTTCCTGTTTGTTCACCCATAACAACATCATTGTGTTACAATAATACATTCTTTAGAACAGCAGTTACCTTGAATGAGGTGACAGTAGTTTAAGGCTCTTAAATGAATGCCTTCAAATATATGCGATTGTTACGAAAAGCCACATTTCTTATTCTCTCTGTTGGAACAAGTG
The DNA here is from genome assembly GCA_019740295.1 of Labeo calbasu. Lineage (NCBI taxonomy): Eukaryota > Metazoa > Chordata > Actinopteri > Cypriniformes > Cyprinidae > Labeo > Labeo calbasu. Next base: position 8,190 of record JAHKKF010496510.1, on the reverse strand, counting down.
CAGAAACAAAACATTTCTAAAAATGTAAAAATATAGATATTAATAAAAACGTACAACTCTGTGTATTAATGAATACACATCTATTCTAGACATACACATCAAGTCTAGTTTTTAACGTTTTTAAAATCTAGAAATTGTGAAGAAAAAATCCTTAACAGAAAATCACGAACAGCTGGAAAAGTTATGGAACCTTTTAATATTATTGACAAAGTGGACAATGATGGTTAAGAACCAATGTATATTCTTGTGGAGGTGAGGTATAAAGGAGTCTTGGAGCTACGGCTCAACCACTAAGACTCCCAGGTTGTTGTTGAATATGATCCTGCCATCCACCTCTTTACTGCAGTCAGGATGTCTCAGTATGTCCAGTACTCCTTTCTTCAGATCTTCAGGAGCATTCTTACTGAACTCCATGACCTCGGTAAGGAAATCCAGCAGCAGTTCTCCCACTTGGTCTCCCTCAGTGAAGCACTCTGTGATGTCCATCTGGGACAGAAGCTCATAGTTCCGGTAGGGGATGCCCTCAGTATCTAGGAAGGTCTTTATATCTCCTGTAGTAAGACACTGGCTGATCTCTGTATTACAGAGTTGTTTTTTAAAGGTTGTCCATAATTTTCCCCATCCACTCTCACCTACAGTATGTAAAAGCAGAACTGAGGTCATTTTTTCCTTAAACAGAACAGAAACAGTTTTTTTTTTTAATTTTGAAGCCACTGTACTGCCCTACAAAGGTAAAACTGAAAATTTTACATCTGAGGATAGCTGAGCTAACCTGTGTGCCACATAAGCAAAAGTTATAGTTACACGAATGCTACATTATTTAGGCCATGCACTTTGGAGAAATGTTGAACTCAGAGCATTTACTGTACCTGACACTAGAATGATTAAGAGTTTCCCATCTTTGTGCAGAAGACTTCGAAAAAATGTGACAGTGGCCTCTGGATCTTTGACGTAATACAGCATCTGTTAAACAGATTGATATTAATATTCTACAAAACATGTTTGACCTGCAGACGTCAATAACATCACTTTTATTGACAATTTAAGTTAAGGAAATTAATAGAAATGCCAAATTAAATTAAAAATAATATTTGTTCGATATAAAAGTTCAATGTTTTATCATTTTTATTTATTTTATTCATTGTTTCATTCTAAATTAAAATATCTTAACTAGATCTTGTATGTTTAGTCAAGTTTCCTTGTCAAGTTAAAGTTAAAATTTCTATATCTGCGTTCTATTCAGCCACAGCGATACCTGGATTAGAGATTTCCTCTGAGCTGAGAGAAAATGGCGCAAATCAAAAGATCCGTCAGATCTGAGTATGTATCAGTCTCTGCTTTCATCTTTCTCTGCTGAAGTCCATATGACCAAATCTTCATATTTCCACAAGATCAGCAGCGCTCCAGACACACGTAATCTCTTCAAAACATTCAATTCTCTCCTCTGTCCCCCTCCACCACCTCCTACCACCTCTTCAACAGCTGATGATTTTGCCACATTCTTCACAGACTAAACCAGAACAATCAGTAGTCAGTTTTGAGCTCCACACACGCAGGAACTCAAACCAACCACTGCTAAAACTCCCCTCTTCTCCTTATCAAAACTTCTTCTCTCTAGCCATCCCACAACATGCCCTCTAGACATCAACACATCTCTCCTCACATGCATTTAAGCAGGCTCGGGTAACCCCACTGCTAAAAAAAACCTACATTAAACACTTCTAGATAGCTACAGACCTGTCTTTTTCCTTATCAACCAGGTACCATTATTTCTTTCACAGAATAACCAACTGGACACTAACCAGTCAGGTTTTAGGAGGGGCCATTCGACTGAGACTGCACTACTGTCAATCACTGAAGCCTTGTGGATTGCAAAAGCTGATTCCAAATCATCAGTTCTTATTCACCTGGATCTATCTGCCACTTTTCACACTGTGAATCATCAGATCCTGCTGTCCACCCTTTCGTCACTGGGCATCACAGGGATTCCACTTCACTGGTTTGAATCCTATCTCACTGGTAGGTCTTTCAGGGTGGCCTGGGGAGGAGAGGTATCCAAAGCACATCAACTGGTCACTGGGGTTCCTCAGGGATCAGTTCTTGGAGCCCTCCTCTTCCCCACATACACTACATCGCTGGGACCCAGCATACAGGCACATGGCTTCTCCTACCATTTGCTATGCTGATGACACAAAGCTCTATCTTTCATTTCAAGCCAACAGCAGCTGCACGCACTGATCTCAGGCTGCTTGACGGACATCGCAGCATGTATGAAAGAACATTACTTACAACTCAATCTGGCAAAGACCGAGCTTTTAGTCTTCCCTACCACTCCGAAGTTGAAGACATTGATGCTTGCATATAGAACAATCACAGGCTCAGTACCCATCTACTTCCAGTCATTATTACGAATCTACACTCCCTGCAGAAGTCTGAGATCTACAAGTGAGCGATGCCTTGGGGTACCATCACAGAGAGGCACAAAATCACTCTCGAGAACTTTTACGTTCACCGTTCCTGTTTGGTGGAATGACCATCCCACCCCTATCCGGAATGCTGATTCCCTGACAATTTTCAAGCGACAGCTGAAAACTCATTTCTTTCGTCACCATTTAACTTCATCCTAAACAAACAAACAAAAAAACCCTTTGCTACTCTTTACTCAATCTCCAGTCTAGCTTGAACAATGCAATAAGAAATTATGTTTTTTTTAAGAAAACATAGGATTTCTCTCCATATAGTGGACTTCAATGGTGCCCGAAGTTTGAATTTCCAAAATGCAGTTTAAATGCAGCCTCAAAGGGCTTCTAACGATCCCAGCCAAGGAAGAAGGGTCTTATCTAGTGAAACGATATGCCATTTTCTAAACAAATTGACAATTTTATACTTTTTAACCTCAAACTCGCTCGTTTTGTCTATTCTCTGCCATGCGCGTGCAAACTCTGGGTCAATCTGGGTCAATACAGTTAGGATATGTCGAAAAAATCCCATCTTGTTTTCTTCTCCAACTTCAAAATCATCCTACATCGCTGTTTTACCTTTTTTTGTAAAGGCATTTGATCTTCTTTGCACGATCACTTTGTAAACACTGGATCGGTACTTCTGCAGCAATGTAGGACGATGTCGAAGCTGGAGAAGAAATGAGATGGGAGTTTTTCAACATACCCTAACTGTATCGACCTGGAATACACAGACTACGCATGCGCTTCGCAAAGAAAAGACAAGGCGAGCGTTTTAAGTTTAAAAGTATATAAATTGTCAATTTATTTAAAAAATGACTGAACATTTCGCTAGATAAGACGCTTCTTCCTTGGCTGGGATCGTTTAGAGCTTTGAAGCTGCATTTAAACTGCCCTTTGGAAGTTCAAACTTGGGGGTACCACTGAAGTCCATTATATGGAGATAATTCCTGAAATGTTTTCCTTAAAAAAATATTTCTTTATGACTGAAGAAAGAAAGGCATGAACATCCTGGATGACAAGGGGGTGAATAAATTATCTGTACATGTTCTGGAAGTGAACTTCTCCTTTAAGATGAATCGCTTGATGTATTCCTCAACTGTAAGCCGCTTTGGATAAACGTGCCTGCTAAATTAATAAATGTAATGTAAATGTAACATCTCAAAACCTGTATCATGTGAATGAAGTCCATCTTTTTCCCAGGGTTGTTCTCTTGCCAGTGTTTTTCAAATTCAGAAGCCGTCATCTTATTCCACTTAAAGTTAATATGATCAAGATCTGGAGTTGTTGACACCCGTACTACAAAAGAAAGAATAAAGGAAAGAAAAACAGCATATGTAGCCATTTATTGGTAGAATTAGTAAAACTGTATATGGTTAGCTTAAATGAGTATCAATAACATGATTGGTACCCTTGTATTTGTGCAGCATGTCGGTGCTTGGTTCCACCACTTCATTGTCGACTTTAACATGTGGATGTTTTAGGCGTAGCTGAGCTAGCATCTCTAGATCAATCTCGCCTTGAAATTAGATGAATATGGACAAGTGAGAACTCTGTTAGGTATTAAAATCTGATATACTGTATGAAATGATGATATAAACAGAATGTTAATAATTCAGTCGTTATGAAAAGTATACCTCCTCCACTCCCTACTCCCATTACATTGAAAATGGATCTCCCCCCTCCAATGCTGTGAGAGAGAGAACATAATAAAGGCAAGATAATATTATAATATCTTGTCATTGTTAAATCTGCTGGCACACTCTGTATTACAAATCTAGGACAGGCTAAATGAATAAAATATGACATTCATCAAGAACGATAAAGCACCTTGCCAGTATGTCTGGAAGTGTATTATGAATGAAGTCCTGCATGCACTGGTGCTCTGATGAGCGCTCCAGAAAAAGCTCAAATGATTTGAGGTATCTCCCATAATCTTCCACCAGTAATCCGAATGGAGCGGCCATGGTTTTCACCTGCTGAAACTGGTGTTTTAGAATAATAAAATAAGTTCATCCAAAAATGAAACCAACAAGAAGATAGACATTTTGAAAAATGTCTTAGCGTGTGCATGTGTTTATATATATATATATATATATATATATATATATATATATAAACAGTGAAAGTCAGTGGTCACCAAAACTGTTTGGTTATCAACATTCTTCAGAATATTGTCTTTTATACTGCATAAAAGAAAGAAGGCATTTGGAACAACATAAGGGTGAGTAAATAATTACATGTTTTTATTTTTATTTTTTTATTTCTGTCACTTTAAGACGGTAAATACAATTAGGATATGTTCCTTTTCTAAATAAACATTTGCTGAAGAAACATCAAACTGGTTTTAGGCGTAGGGTAAGTTTTATATATATATATATATATATATATATATATATATATATAAAAACTCTTTGGATTTTAATAGGTTAGCGCCAAAGACTATGACCAAAGTCCAGGCGGTCACAGAAGCAGGTGCAATTTGTCAGTATGATACGATTAAACAAAAGCAGACATACAAAGAAATAAGAATAAAAGAAATTTGAATAAATTTATGTCATTTCCATCTTAACTGTTATGATTATGGACCTAATATAATTTGCAATGAAACATGTATTACCATTATTTTTTAACTCGACCGCACAAATAAAAAGCTATTCAGAAAACGTGTTGGATTTATGAATGACGACTTATATTCACTAGTTTAGTGTCAAACAGTCATCTCAGCAGTATAATTTAACATCTACGTTGTGTGTTGCATTCAGATTAACACGTTGTCAGATTCATCAACAGGTTTATTGACAATGTGACACAACGACTCGCTCCCATTTGTAGAATTGTTTCATTATTTCTAATTCTAGGTGACTGACACTGTGTGGGTCCTTCCGCCTCTAAACATCAACGCTTTAATAACATGGAGAAAGCGGATGTGTTCCGCGGCTTACCTTCTCTTCTCACCGATTTCACTCTGCCAGTAGTAGGACGCTGGGCCGCCGCACATCCAGACAGTGATAAGCCCCGCCCATCACCTCAAGGCCCCACCCCTATACTTAAAGACGTAGTGCTGTACAAGACAAGGCAAGAAATAGCCAGGACCTTAGATAACCTCATAATTTCAGATAGGAGACGTCCTGAAATAAAAGACCTCAAAATATTTTTTTCTTATTAAACACATTAATGTTTTTTTATACATTTAATAATTTCCTATAGACTGTATCACATGCCACGAAGGCATCAACATACCTGACACGAACAGAAAATAACGAAAATGAGACAACTTGCTCAGTTCATTGCTGCCCTCATGTGTTCATCAGTGAAATTTCACTTCACATTTCACAACCTTGAAAGTGAAATTACAGCACACTGATTTCCCTTAAACTACATGCGAAAACAGAGCACAAAACACTCATTTTACGTTCAATCCATGTTATTAACTACCCCACATAATGACAAACAGGCCAGTAGTCATTCACGCCTCAGAACAAGCGAAATAAAATAATAAAACGTGGCAAATATAGCATATACAATACAAACACATTATTATTATTATTATTCATTTGTTTTCTTGTATTTGTTCATTCATCCATTCATTCACGTTATCATTGTTAATGAACAGAGAAGTTGACCAAGCATCAACCTGGCATAAAAGCTCAAGAATAGGCATTTATTAATTAAAATGATCTTACAGAGACATAACAGAATGTTACATATAGGCTTATGATAGTGTAACATACATGAAGTTTGGAGTCCTTTGTGAAAAAAAAAGATGTTTGGATAGTATTTTATTTTTGATAGTTACACCAGTTAGATCAATTTAAAGTTTAAATCAGCATTGATGGAAATGTTACGCACTAGTCTGGGCCTCATCATTTTAATCCAAATATAAAAGAAAAGAGAACAGGACAAAAATTCAGTGATCATTCTTTAATCTGTCTCTTACCATTTTCTTTATTACATGAAACAGATAAAGCAATTTTACCACTTCTCTCCTCAGTCAGTTTGATCATGTCAAACTTTGTTAAACAGATTTGGCTCCTGGTGAATAGAAATTCATGATTAAAATGAGAGAACCCACAAAGATTCATGGGAAATCTTCCTCAGAATTATTAAGGCTTAATGGAAAAATTAAGCCTGACAGAATCACACCACCCAGACACGTGTCCCCTAGGTGGCCCTGACAAGTCTGGTTAAATTCATCTCATCCTTGAGAAGAAATGACAGGCTTTACTAATAAAAACTGATTAAACAAAAGATTTAAACGATTCAACATCCTGAAGTGGAAGGATCTGATGGACTGCACATTAAAGACATTCCGTGCTGTGTGAGTGACAGAACATTGTTCTGTGACAACAGAACATTTAACACAATTCAATTTACTTCAGATACTTTTCACTTCACATGTTATTCACACTATAACAGGACTGTTATAATATCCACTTAGTTTGTTTCTGTTTTCCATCTTTCATCTAAGTTTTCATTTTGCTCCATCTGCTGGTTCATGATGGGTATTAAAAATGAAATATGGACTGAATCCAGCATCTATTAAAGAGCATGAATGTTATTTCATAAACACCGTCTTTTTAAAGAAGTAGTTCAACCAAATACACTACCAGTCAAAAGTTTTTAAGGTTTTTCATGTTTTTTAAAAGAAGTCTCTTCTGCTTACCAAGCCTGCATTTATTTGATCCAAAGTACAGAAAAAAACGGTACAATTTTGAAATATTTTACTATTTAAAATAACTGTTTTCTATTTGAATATATTTTAAAATACAATTTATTCCTGTGATCAAATCTACATTTTTAGCATCAAGCTAAAGAGCAGCAAATCAGAATATTAGAATGATTTCTGAAGGATTATGTGACTGGAGTAATGATGCTAAAAATTCAGCTTTGAAATCAGAGGAAGAAATTACATTTTAAAATGGAAAAAAAATACTCATTTTAAAATATATTCAAATAGAAAACAGTTATTTTAAATTGTAAAACCATTTTAAAATTTTACTGTTTTTGCTGTACTTTGGTTCAATTAAATGCAGGCTTTTGGGGTCCTATTATGCTCTTTTACAAAGTCTTGATTTTGTTTTTGGGGTGTACCAGAACATGCTTTCATGCTTGGTGGTTCGAAAAACACATAATTTTTAACATAATTTACATTATTACAATACTTTTCTCCCAGCCTGGCACAAAAGGCTCGATTAGTTCCGGGTTTAATGAAGACCCGCCTTCCGAAAAACGAAATGTGTTGTTATTGGTTAACTGTCCTGCTGCGTTGTGATTGGCAAACAGCTTAGATGGTGTTTCAGTACTGCCACGCCCTTGTCAAAGAAGCAAGTTTTGTGTACAACTGTTAGCACAAGCTAGATTAAAATGATTCTTACATTTTAAATATAGATATTTTTCTTACAAAAACACATCGATTCGCTACAGGAGGCCTTTATTGACCTCCTGGAGCCATGTGAGGCACTTTTTATTATGGATGGATGCATATTATTGGAGTTGTTTTGGACTGATGAGGAGAAACACCTGTCTATGCCATTCTAAAGGTTGGGAGTGCCAGGATAAATTTTAATATAACTCCGATTGCATTCGTCTGAAAGAAGGAAGTCATATACACATAGGATGCATGGAGGGTGATTAAATAATACACTACAGTAGTGTTGTGTCCTATTGTCAGCCTGTGAGATCGCCAATACATGATATTATCGTGCTGATGTATTTAATTATTTACATA